>JAXIVJ010001163.1:50000-150266 GCA_036785665.1 Chirona hameri
AGGACAAGCCACCACCGACTAAGTCATTGCCTATATTATTGCCTCTGTCCCCGCCCTTGTCATTGCCTCTTCCTCTGCCTCTGCCTCTGCCTCTGCCTCTGCCTCTTCATCTTCCTCTGCCCCTGCCTCTGCCTCTGCCTCTGCCTCTGCCTCTGCCTCTGCCTCTGCCTCTGCCTCTGCATCTGCCTCTGCCTCTGACCCTACCTCTGCCTCTGCCTCTGCCTCTACCTCGGCCTCTTCCTCTGCCTCTGCCTCTTCCTCTTCCTCTTCCTCTTCCTCTTCCTCTTCCTCTTCCTCTTCCTCTGCCTCTTCCTCTGTTTCTGTCTCTGTCTCTGTCTCTGTCTCTGTATCTGTCGCTCTGTCGCTCTGTCGCTCTGTCGCTCTGTCGCTCTGTCGCTCTGTCGCTCTGTCGCTCTGTCGCTCTGTCGCTCTGTCGCTCTGTCGCTCCGTCGCTCTGTCGCTCTGTCGCTCTGTCGCTCTGTCGCTCTGTCGCTCTGTCTCTGCCTCTGCCTCTGTCTCTGTCTCTGTCTCTGTCTCTGTCTCTGTCTCTGTCTCTGTCTCTGCCTCTGCCTCTGCCTGCCTGCTAACCTGCCGGTCATCTCCCACGCAGTGCCGGCGCGGTTTCAGCAGCGCCAGCGGAACATCTCGGTGGTGTCCGGCACGGCGCTGCGGCTGACGTGCGCGCCCTCTGGCGACGGGCCGCTGCAACTGACCTGGTACCGGCACGGCCACCTGGTGGCGACCCCGGCGGGCTCGGCCGCGCTCGGTCCCGGTCCGGCGGAGGGCGGGTCCAGTGAGCTGACGGTGACGCCGGCGGTCGGCTCCTCCCAACTGACCGTGACAGCCGTGCTCCGCGCAGACAGCGGAACATACACGTGTGTGGCGCGTAACAGATACGGCGAGGATAGCACCACGTGGCACGTGACCGTCACAGGTGAGCACGACGGCCCAAACGATAATGTTTCACGACAGGACTTATTGCTTACAGCATAAAAATTCCATTGCCGTTACATAAGAGCTGAAGGAACATAAGACGCAGGAAGCAACGCTATGCTACAAACTATTGATAGAACTCCCATATTAAAGTGTGAGTGTAAATGTGGTACCTCGCCCTCCCCCCCCCCCCCCCCCTCCCCCCGAACTAGCCGGGTCTGGGTGCGTCGGTGAACGGGTCAGCTATCTGTCGCGGGGCCGCGGGGCGTCTAGTGACCTGCGAAGGTCAGTCGCGCTCCTAGGGGTGGTAGTGCGGGGTTTTGTGTGCGGCACCGAGGCGCAGAGGTTGTCTTCGAATACAACAAAAAGTTAAACTACATATATGGATATTGTTTCCTTCGTTCGCTATTTTGCATCTGCTGTGGTCCGGTGGTGCCAGCCACTGTCTGGAGCAGTCATCTGGGGTGAGATGGTGTCAGCTACTGTCTGGAGCTGTCATCTGGGGTCAGATGGTGTCAGCCACTGTCTAAAGCTGTCATCTGGGGTCAGATGGTGTCAGCCACTGTCTGGAGCTGTCATCTGAGGTCCGGTGGTGCCAGCCACTGTCTGGAGCTGTGATCTGTGGTCAGATGGTGTCAGCCACTGTCTGGAGCTGTGATCTGTGGTCAGATGGTGTCAGCCACTGTCTGGAGCTGTCATCTGTGGTCAGATGGTGTCAGCCACTGTCTGGAGCTGTCATCTGAAGTCCGGTGGTGCCAGCCACTGTCTGGAGCTGTCATCTGGGGTCAGATGGTGTCAGTCACTGTCTGGAGCTGTGATCTGTGGTCAGATGGTGTCAGCCACTGTCTGGAGCTGTCATCTGTGGTCCGGTGGTGCCAGCCACTGTCTGGAGCTGTGATCTGTGGTCAGATGGTGTCAGCCACTGTCTGGAGCTGTGATCTGAGGTCAGGTGGTGTCAGCCACTGTCTGGAGCTGTGATCTGTGGTCAGATGGTGTCAGCCACTGTCTGGAGCTGTGATCTGTGGTCAGATGGTGTCAGCCACTGTCTGGAGCTGTCATCTGGGGTCAGATGGTGTCAGCCACTGTCTGGAGCTGTCATCTGGGGTCAGATGGTGTCAGCCACTGTCTAAAGCTGTCATCTGGGGTCAGATGGTGTCAGCCACTGTCTGGAGCTGTCATCTGAGGTCCGGTGGTGCCAGCCACTGTCTGGAGCTGTGATCTGTGGTCAGATGGTGTCAGCCACTGTCTGGAGCTGTGATCTGTGGTCAGATGGTGTCAGCCACTGTCTGGAGCTGTCATCTGTGGTCAGATGGTGTCAGCCACTGTCTGGAGCTGTCATCTGAAGTCCGGTGGTGCCAGCCACTGTCTGGAGCTGTCATCTGGGTCAGATGGTGTCAGCCACTGTCTAAAGCTGTCATCTGGGGTCAGATGGTGTCAGCCACTGTCTGGAGCTGTCATCTGAGGTCCGGTGGTGTCAGCCACTGTCTGGAGCTGTCATCTGTGGTCAGATGGTGTCAGCCACTGTCTGGAGCTGTGATCTGTGGTCAGATGGTGTCAGCCACTGTCTGGAGATGTCATCTGTGGTCAGGTGGTGCCAGCCACTGTCTGGAGCTGTGATCTGTGGTCAGATGGTGTCAGCCACTGTTTGGAGCTGTGATCTGTGGTCAGATGGTGTCAGCCACTGTCTGGAGCTGTGATCTGTGGTCAGATGGTGTCAGCCACTGTCTGGAGCTGTGATCTGTGGTCAGATGGTGTCAGCCACTGTCTGGAGCTGTGATCTGTGGTCAGATGGTGTCAGCCACTGTCTGGAGCTGTCATCTGGGGTCAGATGGTGTCAGCCACTGTCTGGAGCTGTCATCTGGGGTCAGATGGTGTCAGCCACTGTCTGGAGCTGTCATCTGGGGTCAGATGGTGTCAGCCACTGTCTAAAGCTGTCATCTGGGGTCAGATGGTGTCAGCCACTGTCTGGAGCTGTCATCTGAGGTCCGGTGGTGCCAGCCACTGTCTGGAGCTGTGATCTGTGGTCAGATGGTGTCAGCCACTGTCTGGAGCTGTGATCTGTGGTCAGATGGTGTCAGCCACTGTCTGGAGCTGTCATCTGTGGTCAGATGGTGTAAGCCACTGTCTGGAGCTGTCATCTGAAGTCCGGTGGTGCCAGCCACTGTCTGGAGCTGTCATCTGGGGTCAGATGGTGTCAGTCACTGTCTGGAGCTGTGATCTGTGGTCAGATGGTGTCAGCCACTGTCTGGAGCTGTCATCTGTGGTCAGATGGTGTCAGCCACTGTCTGGAGCTGTGATCTGTGGTCAGATGGTGTCAGCCACTGTCTGGAGCTGTCATCTGTGGTCAGATGGTGTCAGCCACTGTCTGGAGCTGTGATCTGTGGTCAGATGGTGTCAGCCACTGTCTGGAGCTGTCATCTGTGGTCCGGTGGTGTCAGCCACTGTCTGGAGCTGTCATATGTGGTCCGGTGGTGCCAGCCACTGTCTGGAGCTGTCATCTGGGGTCAGATGGTGTCAGCCACTGTCTGGAGCTGTGATCTGTGGTCAGATGGTGTCAGCCACTGTCTGGAGCTGTCATCTGTGGTCCGGTGGTGTCAGCCACTGTCTGGAGCTGTGATCTGTGGTCAGATGGTGTCAGCCACTGTCTGGAGCTGTGATCTGTGGTCAGATGGTGTCAGCCACTGTCTGGAGCTGTCATCTGAGGTCCGGTGGTGTCAGCCACTGTCTGGAGCTGTCATCTGTGGTCCGGTGGTGTCAGTCTGGAGCTGTCATCTGTGGTCAGATGGTATCAGCCACTGTCTGGAGCTGTCATCTGAGGTCGGATGGTGTCAGCCACTGTCTGGAGCTGTCATCTGAGGTCCGGTGGTGTCAGGCACTGTCTGGAGCTGTGATCTGTGGTCAGATGGTGTCAGCCACTGTCTGGAGCTGTGATCTGTGGTCAGATGGTGTCAGCCACTGTATGGAGCTGTCATCTGTGGTCAGAGGGTGTCAGCCACTGTCTGGAGCTGTCATCTGGGGTGAGATGGTGTCAGCCACTGTCTGGAGCTGTCATCTGGGGTCCGGTGGTGTCAGCCACTGCCTGGAGCAGTCATCTGGGGTCAGATGGTGTCAGCCACTGTCTGGAGCTGTGATCTGTGGTCCGGTGGTGTCAGCCACTGTCTGGAGCTGTCATCTGAGGTCGGATGGTGTCAGCCACTGTCTGGAGCAGTCGTCTGGGGTGAGATGGTGTCAGCCACTGTCTGGAGCTGTGATCTGTGGTCAGATGGTGTCAGCCACTGTCTGGAGCTGTGATCTGTGGTCAGATGGTGTCAGTCACTGTCTGGAGCTGTCATCTGGGGTCAGATGGTGTCAGCCACTGTCTGGAGCTGTCATCTGTGGTCAGATGGTGTCAGCCACTGTCTGGAGCTGTCATCTGGGGTCAGATGGTGTCAGCCACTGTCTGGAGCTGTCATCTGGGGTCAGATAGTGTCAGCCACTGTCTGGAGCTGTCATCTGGGGTCAGATGGTGTCAGCCACTGTCTGGAGCTGTGATCTGTGGTCAGATGGTGTCAGCCACTGTCTGGAGCTGTCATCTGAGGTCCGGTGGTGTCAGCCACTGTCTGGAGCTGTCATCTGTGGTCCGGTGGTGTCAGCCACTGTCTGGAGCTGTGATCTGTGGTCAGATGGTGTCAGCCACTGTCTGGAGCTGTCATCTGGGGTCAGATGGTGTCAGCCACTGTCTGGAGCTGTCATCTGAGGTCCGGTGGTGTCAGCCACTGTCTGGAGCTGTCATCTGGGGTCAGGTGGTGTCAGCCACTGTCTGGAGCTGTCATCTGTGGTCAGATGGTGTCAGTCACTGTCTAAAGCTGTCATCTGGGGTCAGGTGGTTTCAGCCACTGTCTGGAGCTGTCATCTGGGGTCAGATGGTGCCAGCCACTGTCTGGAGCTGTCATCTGGGGTCAGATGGTGTCAGCCACTGTCTGGAGCTGTCATCTGTGGTCCGGTGGTGTCGGCCACTGTCTGGGGCTGTCATCTGGGGTCAGATGGTGTCAGCCACTGTCTGGAGCTGTGATCTGTGGTCAGATGGTGTCAGCCACTGTCTGGAGCTGTCATCTGGGGTCAGATGGTGTCAGCCACTGTCTGGAGCTGTCATCTGGGGTCAGATGGTGTCAGCCACTGTCTGGAGCTGTCATCTGGGGTCAGGTGGTGCCAGCCACTGTCTGGAGCTGTCATCTGTGGTCAGGTGGTGTCAGCCACTGTCTGGAGCTGTCATCTGTGGTCAGATGGTGTCAGACACTGTCTGGAGCTGTCATCTGTGGTCCGGTGGTGTCAGCCACTGTCTGGGGCTGTCATCTGTGGTCAGATGGTGTCAGCCACTGTCTGGAGCTGTCATCTGGGGTCAGGTGGTGTCAGCCACTGTCTGGAGCTGTCATCTGAGGTCCGGTGGTGTCAGCCACTGTCTAAAGCTGTCATCTGTGGTCAGATGGTGTCAGCCACTGTCTGGAGATGTCATCTGTGGTCCGGTGGTGTCAGCCACTGTCTGGGGCTGTCATCTGGGGTCAGATGGTGTCAGCCACTGTCTGGAGCTGTGATCTGAGGTCCGGTGGTGTCAGCCACTGTCTGGGGCTGTCATCTGGGGTCAGATGGTGTCAGCCACTGTCTGGAGCTGTCATCTGGGTTCAGATGGTGTCAGCCACTGTCTGGGGCTGTCATCTGGGGTCAGATGGTGTCAGCCACTGTCTGAAGCTGTCATCTGTGGTCAGGTGGTGTCAGTCACTGTCTAAAGCTGTCATCTGGGGTCAGGTGGTGTCAGCCACTGTCTGGAGCTGTCATCTGGGGTCAGATGGTGTCAGCCACTGTCTGAAGCTGTCATATGTGGTCAGAGGGTGTCAGTCACTGTCTAAAGCTGTCATCTGGGGTCAGGTGGTGTCAGCCACTGTCTGGAGCTGTCATCTGGGGTCAGATGGTGTCAGCCACTGTCTGAAGCTGGCATCTGTGGTCAGAGGGTGTCAGTCACTGTCTAAAGCTGTCATCTGGGGTCAGGTGGTGTCAGCCACTGTCTGGAGCTGTCATCTGGGGTCAGATGGTGTCAGCCACTGTCTGGAGCTGTCATCTGGGGTCCGGTGGTGTCAGCCACTGTCTGGAGCTGTGATCTGTGGTTAGATGGTGTCAGCCACTGTCTGGAGCTGTGATCTGTGGTCAGATGGTGTCAGCCACTGTCTGGAGCTGTGATCTGAGGTCCGGTGGTGTCAGCCACTGTCTGGAGCTGTGATCTGTGGTCAGATGGTGTCAGCCACTGTCTGGAGCTGTGATCTGTGGTCAGATGGTGTCAGCCACTGTCTGGAGCTGTCATCTGTGGTCCGGTGGTGCCAGCCACTGTCTGGAGCTGTGATCTGTGGTCAGATGGTGTCAGCCACTGTCTGGAGCTGTGATCTGAGGTCAGGTGGTGTCAGCCACTGTCTGGAGCTGTGATCTGTGGTCAGATGGTGTCAGCCACTGTCTGGAGCTGTGATCTGTGGTCAGATGGTGTCAGCCACTGTCTGGAGCTGTCATCTGGGGTCAGATGGTGTCAGTCACTGTCTGGAGCTGTGATCTGTGGTCAGATGGTGTCAGCCACTGTCTGGAGCTGTGATCTGAGGTCCGGTGGTGCCAGCCACTGTCTGGAGCTGTCATCTGGGGTGAGATGGTGTCAGCCACTGTCTGGAGCTGTCATCTGTGGTCAGATGGTGTCAGCCACTGTCTGGAGCTGTCATCTGTGGTCAGATGGTGTCAGCCACTGTCTGGAGCTGTCATCTGTGGTCCGGTGGTGTCAGCCACTGTCTGGAGCTGTGATCTGGGGTCAGATGGTGTCAGCCACTGTCTGGAGCTGTCATATGGGGTCCGGTGGTGTCAGCCACTGTCTGGAGCAGTCATCTGTGGTCCGGTGGTGTCAGCCACTGTCTAAAGCTGTCATCTGGGGTCAGATGGTGTCAGCCCCTGTCTGGAGCTGTCATCTGGGGTCAGATGGTGTCAGCCACTGTCTGGAGCTGTGATCTGTGGTCAGGTGGTGTCAGCCACTGTCTGGAGCTGTCATCTGTGGTCAGGTGGTGTCAGCTACTGTCTGAAGCTGTCATCTGGGGTCAGGTGGTGTCAGCCACTGTCTGGAGCTGTGATCTGTGGTCAGGTGGTGTCAGCCACTGTCTGGAGCTGTGATCTGTGGTCAGGTGGTGTCAGCCACTGTCTGGAGCTGTGATCTGTGGCCAGGTGGTGTCAGCCACTGTCTGGAGCTGTCATCTGTGGTCCGGTGGTGTCAGCCACTGTCTGGGGCTGTCATCTGGGGTCAGATGGTGTCAGCCACTGTCTGGAGCTGTCATCTGGGGTCAGATGGTGTCAGCCACTGTCTAAAGCTGTCATCTGGGGTCAGATGGTGTCAGCCACTGTCTGGAGCTGTCATCTGAGGTCCGGTGGTGCCAGCCACTGTCTGGAGCTGTGATCTGTGGTCAGATGGTGTCAGCCACTGTCTGGAGCTGTGATCTGTGGTCAGATGGTGTCAGCCACTGTCTGGAGCTGTCATCTGTGGTCAGATGGTGTCAGCCACTGTCTGGAGCTGTCATCTGAAGTCCGGTGGTGCCAGCCACTGTCTGGAGCTGTCATCTGGGTCAGATGGTGTCAGGTGTCAGCCACTGTCTGGAGCTGTCATCTGAAGTCCGGTGGTGCCAGCCACTGTCTGGAGCTGTCATCTGGGTCAGATGGTGTCAGCCACTGTCTAAAGCTGTCATCTGGGGTCAGATGGTGTCAGCCACTGTCTGGAGCTGTCATCTGAGGTCCGGTGGTGTCAGCCACTGTCTGGAGCTGTCATCTGTGGTCAGATGGTGTCAGCCACTGTCTGGAGCTGTGATCTGTGGTCAGATGGTGTCAGCCACTGTCTGGAGATGTCATCTGTGGTCAGGTGGTGCCAGCCACTGTCTGGAGCTGTGATCTGTGGTCAGATGGTGTCAGCCACTGTTTGGAGCTGTGATCTGTGGTCAGATGGTGTCAGCCACTGTCTGGAGCTGTGATCTGTGGTCAGATGGTGTCAGCCACTGTCTGGAGCTGTGATCTGTGGTCAGATGGTGTCAGCCACTGTCTGGAGCTGTGATCTGTGGTCAGATGGTGTCAGCCACTGTCTGGAGCTGTCATCTGGGGTCAGATGGTGTCAGCCACTGTCTGGAGCTGTCATCTGGGGTCAGATGGTGTCAGCCACTGTCTGGAGCTGTCATCTGGGGTCAGATGGTGTCAGCCACTGTCTAAAGCTGTCATCTGGGGTCAGATGGTGTCAGCCACTGTCTGGAGCTGTCATCTGAGGTCCGGTGGTGCCAGCCACTGTCTGGAGCTGTGATCTGTGGTCAGATGGTGTCAGCCACTGTCTGGAGCTGTGATCTGTGGTCAGATGGTGTCAGCCACTGTCTGGAGCTGTCATCTGTGGTCAGATGGTGTCAGCCACTGTCTGGAGCTGTCATCTGAAGTCCGGTGGTGCCAGCCACTGTCTGGAGCTGTCATCTGGGGTCAGATGGTGTCAGTCACTGTCTGGAGCTGTGATCTGTGGTCAGATGGTGTCAGCCACTGTCTGGAGCTGTCATCTGTGGTCAGATGGTGTCAGCCACTGTCTGGAGCTGTGATCTGTGGTCAGATGGTG
This sequence comes from Chirona hameri, assembly GCA_036785665.1. Classification (NCBI taxonomy): domain Eukaryota; kingdom Metazoa; phylum Arthropoda; class Thecostraca; order Balanomorpha; family Balanidae; genus Chirona; species Chirona hameri. The sequence goes on from JAXIVJ010001163.1 coordinate 58,567, forward strand.
TCAGCCACTGTCTGGAGCTGTCATCTGTGGTCAGATGGTGTCAGCCACTGTCTGGAGCTGTGATCTGTGGTCAGATGGTGTCAGCCACTGTCTGGAGCTGTCATCTGTGGTCCGGTGGTGTCAGCCACTGTCTGGAGCTGTCATATGTGGTCCGGTGGTGCCAGCCACTGTCTGGAGCTGTCATCTGGGGTCAGATGGTGTCAGCCACTGTCTGGAGCTGTGATCTGTGGTCAGATGGTGTCAGCCACTGTCTGGAGCTGTCATCTGTGGTCCGGTGGTGTCAGCCACTGTCTGGAGCTGTGATCTGTGGTCAGATGGTGTCAGCCACTGTCTGGAGCTGTGATCTGTGGTCAGATGGTGTCAGCCACTGTCTGGAGCTGTCATCTGAGGTCCGGTGGTGTCAGCCACTGTCTGGAGCTGTCATCTGTGGTCCGGTGGTGTCAGTCTGGAGCTGTCATCTGTGGTCAGATGGTATCAGCCACTGTCTGGAGCTGTCATCTGAGGTCGGATGGTGTCAGCCACTGTCTGGAGCTGTCATCTGAGGTCCGGTGGTGTCAGGCACTGTCTGGAGCTGTGATCTGTGGTCAGATGGTGTCAGCCACTGTCTGGAGCTGTGATCTGTGGTCAGATGGTGTCAGCCACTGTATGGAGCTGTCATCTGTGGTCAGAGGGTGTCAGCCACTGTCTGGAGCTGTCATCTGGGGTGAGATGGTGTCAGCCACTGTCTGGAGCTGTCATCTGGGGTCCGGTGGTGTCAGCCACTGCCTGGAGCAGTCATCTGGGGTCAGATGGTGTCAGCCACTGTCTGGAGCTGTGATCTGTGGTCCGGTGGTGTCAGCCACTGTCTGGAGCTGTCATCTGAGGTCGGATGGTGTCAGCCACCGTCTGGAGCAGTCGTCTGGGGTGAGATGGTGTCAGCCACTGTCTGGAGCTGTGATCTGTGGTCAGATGGTGTCAGCCACTGTCTGGAGCTGTGATCTGTGGTCAGATGGTGTCAGTCACTGTCTGGAGCTGTCATCTGGGGTCAGATGGTGTCAGCCACTGTCTGGAGCTGTCATCTGTGGTCAGATGGTGTCAGCCACTGTCTGGAGCTGTCATCTGGGGTCAGATGGTGTCAGCCACTGTCTGGAGCTGTCATCTGGGGTCAGATAGTGTCAGCCACTGTCTGGAGCTGTCATCTGGGGTCAGATGGTGTCAGCCACTGTCTGGAGCTGTGATCTGTGGTCAGATGGTGTCAGCCACTGTCTGGAGCTGTCATCTGAGGTCCGGTGGTGTCAGCCACTGTCTGGAGCTGTCATCTGTGGTCCGGTGGTGTCAGCCACTGTCTGGAGCTGTGATCTGTGGTCAGATGGTGTCAGCCACTGTCTGGAGCTGTCATCTGGGGTCAGATGGTGTCAGCCACTGTCTGGAGCTGTCATCTGAGGTCCGGTGGTGTCAGCCACTGTCTGGAGCTGTCATCTGGGGTCAGGTGGTGTCAGCCACTGTCTGGAGCTGTCATCTGTGGTCAGATGGTGTCAGTCACTGTCTAAAGCTGTCATCTGGGGTCAGGTGGTTTCAGCCACTGTCTGGAGCTGTCATCTGGGGTCAGATGGTGCCAGCCACTGTCTGGAGCTGTCATCTGGGGTCAGATGGTGTCAGCCACTGTCTGGAGCTGTCATCTGTGGTCCGGTGGTGTCGGCCACTGTCTGGGGCTGTCATCTGGGGTCAGATGGTGTCAGCCACTGTCTGGAGCTGTGATCTGTGGTCAGATGGTGTCAGCCACTGTCTGGAGCTGTCATCTGGGGTCAGATGGTGTCAGCCACTGTCTGGAGCTGTCATCTGGGGTCAGATGGTGTCAGCCACTGTCTGGAGCTGTCATCTGGGGTCAGGTGGTGCCAGCCACTGTCTGGAGCTGTCATCTGTGGTCAGGTGGTGTCAGCCACTGTCTGGAGCTGTCATCTGTGGTCAGATGGTGTCAGACACTGTCTGGAGCTGTCATCTGTGGTCCGGTGGTGTCAGCCACTGTCTGGGGCTGTCATCTGTGGTCAGATGGTGTCAGCCACTGTCTGGAGCTGTCATCTGGGGTCAGGTGGTGTCAGCCACTGTCTGGAGCTGTCATCTGAGGTCCGGTGGTGTCAGCCACTGTCTAAAGCTGTCATCTGTGGTCAGATGGTGTCAGCCACTGTCTGGAGATGTCATCTGTGGTCCGGTGGTGTCAGCCACTGTCTGGGGCTGTCATCTGGGGTCAGATGGTGTCAGCCACTGTCTGGAGCTGTGATCTGAGGTCCGGTGGTGTCAGCCACTGTCTGGGGCTGTCATCTGGGGTCAGATGGTGTCAGCCACTGTCTGGAGCTGTCATCTGGGTTCAGATGGTGTCAGCCACTGTCTGGGGCTGTCATCTGGGGTCAGATGGTGTCAGCCACTGTCTGAAGCTGTCATCTGTGGTCAGGTGGTGTCAGTCACTGTCTAAAGCTGTCATCTGGGGTCAGGTGGTGTCAGCCACTGTCTGGAGCTGTCATCTGGGGTCAGATGGTGTCAGCCACTGTCTGAAGCTGTCATATGTGGTCAGAGGGTGTCAGTCACTGTCTAAAGCTGTCATCTGGGGTCAGGTGGTGTCAGCCACTGTCTGGAGCTGTCATCTGGGGTCAGATGGTGTCAGCCACTGTCTGAAGCTGGCATCTGTGGTCAGAGGGTGTCAGTCACTGTCTAAAGCTGTCATCTGGGGTCAGGTGGTGTCAGCCACTGTCTGGAGCTGTCATCTGGGGTCAGATGGTGTCAGCCACTGTCTGGAGCTGTCATCTGGGGTCCGGTGGTGTCAGCCACTGTCTGGAGCTGTGATCTGTGGTTAGATGGTGTCAGCCCCACTGTCTGGAGCTGTGATCTGTGGTCAGATGGTGTCAGCCACTGTCTGGAGCTGTGATCTGAGGTCCGGTGGTGTCAGCCACTGTCTGGAGCTGTGATCTGTGGTCAGATGGTGTCAGCCACTGTCTGGAGCTGTGATCTGTGGTCAGATGGTGTCAGCCACTGTCTGGAGCTGTCATCTGTGGTCCGGTGGTGCCAGCCACTGTCTGGAGCTGTGATCTGTGGTCAGATGGTGTCAGCCACTGTCTGGAGCTGTGATCTGAGGTCAGGTGGTGTCAGCCACTGTCTGGAGCTGTGATCTGTGGTCAGATGGTGTCAGCCACTGTCTGGAGCTGTGATCTGTGGTCAGATGGTGTCAGCCACTGTCTGGAGCTGTCATCTGGGGTCAGATGGTGTCAGTCACTGTCTAGAGCTGTGATCTGTGGTCAGATGGTGTCAGCCACTGTCTGGAGCTGTGATCTGAGGTCCGGTGGTGCCAGCCACTGTCTGGAGCTGTCATCTGGGGTGAGATGGTGTCAGCCACTGTCTGGAGCTGTCATCTGTGGTCAGATGGTGTCAGCCACTGTCTGGAGCTGTCATCTGTGGTCAGATGGTGTCAGCCACTGTCTGGAGCTGTCATCTGTGGTCCGGTGGTGTCAGCCACTGTCTGGAGCTGTGATCTGGGGTCAGATGGTGTCAGCCACTGTCTGGAGCTGTCATATGGGGTCCGGTGGTGTCAGCCACTGTCTGGAGCAGTCATCTGTGGTCCGGTGGTGTCAGCCACTGTCTAAAGCTGTCATCTGGGGTCAGATGGTGTCAGCCCCTGTCTGGAGCTGTCATCTGGGGTCAGATGGTGTCAGCCACTGTCTGGAGCTGTGATCTGTGGTCAGGTGGTGTCAGCCACTGTCTGGAGCTGTCATCTGTGGTCAGGTGGTGTCAGCTACTGTCTGAAGCTGTCATCTGGGGTCAGGTGGTGTCAGCCACTGTCTGGAGCTGTGATCTGTGGTCAGGTGGTGTCAGCCACTGTCTGGAGCTGTGATCTGTGGTCAGGTGGTGTCAGCCACTGTCTGGAGCTGTGATCTGTGGCCAGGTGGTGTCAGCCACTGTCTGGAGCTGTCATCTGTGGTCCGGTGGTGTCAGCCACTGTCTGGGGCTGTCATCTGGGGTCAGATGGTGTCAGCCACTGTCTGGAGCTGTCATCTGTGGTCAGATGGTGTCAGCCACTGTCTGGAGCTGTCATCTGTGGTCAGATGGTGTCAGTCTGGAGCTGTGATCTGTGGTCAGATGGTGTCAGCCACTGTCTGGAGCTGTCATCTGTGGTCAGATGGTGTCAGCCACTGTCTGGAGCTGTCATCTGTGGTCAGATGGTGTCAGTCTGGAGCTGTGATCTGTGGTCAGATGGTGTCAGCCACTGTCTGGAGCTGTCATCTGTGGTCAGATGGTGTCAGCCACTGTCTGGAGCTGTCATCTGTGGTCAGATGGTGTCAGTCTGGAGCTGTGATCTGTGGTCAGATGGTGTCAGCCACTGTCTGGAGCTGTCATCTGTGGTCAGATGGTGTCAGCCACTGTCTGGAGCTGTCATCTGTGGTCAGATGGTGTCAGTCTGGAGCTGTGATCTGTGGTCAGATGGTGTCAGCCACTGTCTGGAGCTGTCATCTGTGGTCAGATGGTGTCAGCCACTGTCTGGAGCTGTCATCTGTGGTCAGATGGTGTCAGTCTGGAGCTGTGATCTGTGGTCAGATGGTGTCAGCCACTGTCTGGAGCTGTCATCTGGGGTCCGGTGGTGTCAGCCACTGTCTGGAGCTGTCATCTGTGGTCAGATGGTGTCAACCACTGTCTGGAGCTGTCATCTGAGGTCCGGTGGTGTCAGCCACTGTCTGGAGCTGTCATCTGTGGTCAGGTGGTGTCAGCCACTGTCTGGAGCTGTCATCTGTGGTCAGATGGTGTCAGCCACTGTCTGGAGCTGTCATCTGGGGTCAGGTGGTGTCAGCCACTGTCTGGAGCTGTGATCTGTGGTCAGATGGTGTCAGCCACTGTCTGGAGCTGTCATCTGAGGTCCGGTGGTGTCAGCCACTGTCTGGGGCTGTCATCTGGGGTCAGATGGTGTCAGCCACTGTCTGGAGCTGTCATCTGGGGTCAGATGGTGTCAGCCACTGTCTGGAGCTGTCATCTGTGGTCAGATGGTGTCAGCCACTGTCTGAAGCTGTCATCTGGGGTCCGGTGGTGTTTCAGAGCGGCCGCAGCCTCCCGCTGACCTGCAGCTGGTATCGGTCAGCTCCCGCTCCGTGCTGGTCTCCTGGTCACCGGCCTATGACGGCAGCAGTCGTCTGACGCACTACGTGGTGCAGTACGCGGCCGAGACGGCGCTGAGCCGGCCCCCGCCCGGCGCCGCTGGCCCTGCTGACCCCGGTGACCCGACTGACCCGGCTCTCCGGGGGCCGCCGCTGCCGGACGCCGCTCCTAACGACCGCCTCTGGAAGGTAACGGCCGCGAGGGTCGTGTTTAATCCACTCGGTGGGAAAACAGGGCGTGGTGGGGTGTGGGAGCCCGTCAGCATGGCCAGCTTACAGGCCACCGGGGAGCAGGGCCGAGACCAGAATCATTGGCGTGAACGGCCGCTCAACAGACCAGCGCGCGAGGCGTGGTAATTAGTGCTGAACACCGGAACGCCGGCGAGGTCGGCGAGGAGACTGTTTTCTCTCTCTTGTGTGCAAAGGATATGGAAGACTTGCTTAATCCGGCAGCAACCATTAAGCTATTTATTTACGTCGTATCGTAGAATTCCGCAGTAAAGTTGTTCAGCTGAAGCGCAGCATTCTGTCTTAAACTCATGGATTAATTAATTCCTGCTTACGAATCTTCTTATTTGATTTTGCAATATTGATTTAGCCAGAAATATTTAGTCAAGTCGTATCATAAATTGAAGCATGAATGCACTCTCGTTATTAAGACGAACTAGTTCTCAGGTATTGATTTAGACGCGGCTGGCTGGCTCAACCAACGTTTGGTAAAGACATTAGACACTAGCTGGAAACCATGGGATATTTGCTCTGATACATTTGCTGAGCTTAGGAAGGTGCGAGCTCATCATCACCGTACATTATTCTTAATTGCCAGCTTACTTTTGGACACTGTACTGCAGTCGCGGCCCTGAGATGCTCCGCAGCCAGAATATGGCCGTCGAAGAAACCGGTTCCGCGAAAATCTAGGCAAGGGCGTTCTCGGTATTTACATAGACTGTGAACAATTTATCGAGATTCTGGCTCAAATGGATTGCCAGTCGTATAGCCCGACAAGTGGTGGGGAGTTGTCAGATGAGCGGCGTTTCACATGAAGCATATCTAAGTAGGCTTCTTAGTAAGAAGACGTACAATAGGCTGTATGGACGCTCCTCTTACATTAGTCGCATTTATTAAATTGCATTGGTGTATGGCTGGGATACAATTCGATCCTCTGTGTGGATTTGTTTACGGATACAATTTTGTTACAGCTATATTTTATCTGCATGTGAATTCATTCAGTAAATGTAGGATAGGTAACCCAGGAGCGGACAAAGCTGTTATGTGTTTGCACACTTTTACCCGAATTACACATTTGAGTTACATCTTTACGCCACTGGCGGATCCAGGGGGGGCATCAGGGGTAAATGCCCCCCCCCCCCCCCCGCAGGAATCTGGGGGGGGGGGGGGCGGGCGCATTCAATACAAGTATGCCCCCCCCCCCCCCCGCGCGTTCCCAATTTACCGTAAAATCGTAAATATTGTCTTTGCAGCAGTCAAAATCCAGCTATCCACAGTAAAAAACGGAAAATTTCGCGCCGCTTCGCGGCATGACACAACTTTCGCAATTGCGAATACAAATTTGGAAAATAGGAACATGAATTCCATTAAGTGTCTGGCAGAGGCTCTCCTTTGCGGAAATTGCTGGCACTTTCGGATCCAGGGGGAGCATCAGGGGAAAATCCTCTCCCCCCTATAGGAATCTGAGAGGGCATTCAATACAAGTATGCCCCCCACCCGCGCGTTCCCTGCACTGAACGCGAAAAACAATGATCTTAGGAGAAAACTTCATGAAAACGGAAGTGTTTTCTTCTCTCGAGTGATTGAATTTGAAGTTTGTATGTATTATTTTCTTCCAATGATAGACAAAACAGCGCTCCTGATGCAATTCAAGTAGCCCCGGTGACACTTAACCCGCGCCCCGCTGGGGGGGGGGGGATAATCTGCCTCCCTCCCGGATTTTCTCAATAACTTGAAAACTATGATAGATATCAACGTCAAACTTTCCGTGCCTTATGCTTCATCAATGCTACGTCTTCTCACCAAATTCCAATGCCATTGATGCAGTATTTTAGGACATAATGACGTTGTAATGACGCCATCCATGTCATGCCATTTTTGGTGTAAAAACGATAAATGTTTGAACAATCGTAGAAAATGGAGTTTTGAAGCAAATTGCAAATGAAAACCGTCAAAAATAAAATTTTCTTTAAAATGGCGATCTCGGATTTTCTCAATTCGGTGTTTTTGACCCAACAAAAAAAAATCTGAAGAAAATCTACAAAATCAATTTTGTGAATTTGAAAAGTGAGTTTCTTAAGCTCGAATACCAAATTAAGGTGACCGGCCCAAATACGCGATAAAAAATGGGTTACTTTTTGCCACAAAAAGATGCCCCCCCCACACCACACACACACAGAGAGAGGCTGGATCCGCCAGTGCTTAACACCAACATGTTTATATCGTACACTGTGCCCCTCGTATTTTTTTTTCTAGCCGCCACCCATTAAAGGAAATAGTTCACCTTCGGATTTTTTTTTAGAACACGATTTTATTATATTTTTTAATACAGTTTCTTTTTTTCTTTTCAAAAATGGTCCTACATCGCGCCAATTCAGGACAGAAGGTCGTAAATATTAATGTTATGGTGTGCGTTATTGGTCTGCGCATGCTCAGACCAGTCCTGGCACTCCCAGACGGTACGGTATATCATATATGCGCCGCATTCCTTCGCCAAAAAGTCAAATATCTTCGGCTGGAGAGTCTTTTCAGCCAATAAAAATTGCAGATAAGGATTTCTCAACACGGGCTACACAACTGCTATTTCAGTTCAAAATCCCATGTTGAAGGTGAACTATTTCCTTTAATAGGTGACCAGGAGTGCCCCCACCCACGATCCCAACGACGCACGACACCTTTCATTAACACCAGAGAACAAAAGAGAAAATGTCGCGGCACTCCCAGCTAAGAAATGGAAACAAACATAAAAAAGCATATGAGGAGAGGTAGTTTGGGTGTTAGATGTGCTGATATAAAAGAAGGCGGAAAGTAGTCATTGCTGAAAACAGCAAATAACTGCCCCCCAGCTACGCCCCAGGATTCCATATTCATTCACGCTGTTATAAAGGGGGTATCGGTCATACAGGGCGGAGGGCGGAGGTCTGGTCAATTTTCGAGCATTTCTTGCTGGTTCTTCGTGAACCCCACTCAGCTAAGCATAGCTTGTTGCCGAGTAGGGTTCCTGAAGCCAGCGCCATTGAATGGGTACACATATACACATGCACATATACACATGCACATATACACATACATATACACATATACACATACACATATACACATATACACATACACACATACACACATACACATATACACATATACACATACACATATACACATACACATATACACATACACATATACACATACACATATACACATACACACATACACACATACACATATACACATATACACATACACATATACACATACACCTATACATACACATATACATACAACATACATACACACATATACACATACATACACATACACATACACATATACATATACACATACACATATACGCATACACATATACACATACACATATACACATACACATATACACATACACATATACACATACACATATACACATACACATATACACATACACACATACACATACACATACACATATACACATACACATATACACATACACATACACACACACACACACACACACACGCACACATATACATATACACAGTACTCATACACACACACATATACATATACACAGTACTCATACACGATCATATATAATTATAAGTAATCATATATAACCATATATGCTGCCATACCATAATGTATCACAAATTTAATTACATTTTTTTACAAATACCATAATGCCATACCATAATGGTGTTGTATTATTATGTATACTACTTTGTTGTTGTAATATTATGTATAGGTACTATTATGTTGTTCTACATATTATGTATTTGAGTAGTGAATGGCACTAGTCACTAGCTTCTGTCCAGGAAGTAACTTCTTAAATACTTTTTAAATGTAGGTTTTGAGCGTGGGACGTCCTGTACAGCAAAGTTCCTTGATATTATATTATTCCATAATTTAGGTCCCATGCATGCAAATGTAAATAGTCTATAATTCTTTGTTGAAAAGTTGTTTTGAAAGTGATTAACTTGTCTTGTATGATGGTGAGGTTGTGGTGATGGTTGAATGAGATATCTTACTACTGCTGGTAGTTCATTCAATAGATACCTATGCATATTTAGAAGCATTTGTAAGTGTGCTATTTCATGAACTTTAAGTATATTGTATTTCTTGAAAATTGGATTTGCACTTTGTGGGGGGAAGATGCCTTCAATTATTCTCATGGATCTCTTTTGCAATATTAACAATTTATGGATTTGACTTTCATAATTTGAGCCCCATATGAAGCAGCAATAGTTTATATAAGGAACAATGAGTGAATTATATAGCTGCAGGAGTTGTCCTTGTGTAACGTATTGTCTAGTTCTGGCAATCATTCCTATATTTCTGCTAATTATATTTGTAATGCAGTTTATGTGAGATGCAAACTTCATGTCAGAGTCAATGAGGACCCCGAGATATTTAACTGTTTTTGTTTGTTTGATAGCAACACCATCCATATGGACATTTATTGTGATATTATCTTTACGTTTTGCATATATTTGAAGCAAGGTCTTTGAGGTGTTTAATGTAAGGTAGTTAGCTTCCAGCCACTCTGATATTTTTGGCAAAGCTATGTTTATTATGTTCTGTATATGATTCTGGATTATGATGCTTGAAAAATATTGCAGTATCATCTGCATAAATAAAATACTGACATCCTATATCAAGATTAACTAGGTCATTAATGTACATGATAAACAGGAGAGGACCAAGAATTGAGCCCTGAGGCACTCCTATATTAATATTTCTTAAATTGGCCTTGACCCCATCAACAGACACAGTCTGTGCGTTCTGTAAGATATGATTTGATGATTTGAAGTGCACTTCCTTTTACACCATATTTGTTTAGTTTTTCAAGTAGCACATCTTGGTCAACTGTATCAAATGCTTTGCATAAATCTAGGTAAATTCCAACTATATATTCGTTGTTTTCAAAAGCATTAGTGATGAAATCCTGAATCAGCATGATGGGCATGTAAGTTGCATGCTTACTCCGAAAACCAAACTGTCTGTCTGTGAGGAGGTTATTACATGTAATGTATGCTAATAGTTGATAATATATGATCTTTTCTAATATTTTTATATGAACGGTAATATGCTAATGGGACGATAATTGGATAATAAGTGACTATCTCCACTTTTGAAAATTGGTTTAACTACAGCTACCTTTAATGCTTTTGGGAATGTGCCAGTTGACAGACATAAATTAAAGAAGTGGGTTAGTTTGGACAAAATTGGTTTATATGAGTTTTTAAATATCTTAGAGTTGATTTCATCTATACCCGCACCCACATCTTTAAGCTGAAGTATGATTTGTTCAATAGCATTATCATTTATTTGAGATAATGTCATATTTTGTTCTGGTGTAGCATGTACAAATTCAAGTGGATCAATGTTATTCTTCTTTATTTTTTGTTTAAGCCTTGCACCTACCCCAGTAAATAAATTATTGAATCCTTCTGATATTGATTTTGCTTCATTTAGCTCTTCCCCTGCATCATTAACCATTTTACAAGGAATGTCATTGTGTTTGTTTGTTTGTCTTAGGAGCAGGTGAAGAGTCTTCCAGGTCTTCTTAGGATTGTGTTGGTATTTAGAAAATTCATTTTGATAGTAAAGTTTCTTTGCATTTGTGATTGTCTTGTTAAGACAATTGCGGAATTGGTTATAATTTGTAATATTGGTTGTGCTTGGGTGTTTCAATTTATCTACAAATAATTCATTTTTGTGGTTAATGGAACATAGAATTCCTGGAGTCATCCATGGTTTAATGAAACTTGTTTTTCTTGAGAATATGTTGGTGCGTGAAAACAATGAAATACCTTCAGTGTATGCTTTAATTATATGATTGCATGCTTGTTCTGGGTCTTTCTCCAAGTGCAAAGTGTCTAACCTAGATACTAGATGCTGTTTGAAGTTGTCTATCTGTTGGTTGTTGAATGTAGTCTTAGTTACTTTGTGATTGTTAACTTGTATGGTTGCATATATTTCGACTTCAGACTTCGGAAAATGAAATATAGTTAATTGTTAAAGTGCACATACAACATTTGGTGCGCTGACAGACTTGGCCTGCGCCAATTGCTGCCGTTTCAAACACAGTGCTTGATGGAACGATGCTACCAACGTTTGTGCCTTTTCACCATATCAAACATTTCGTTTTCATACTTTAAAAAAAAAATTAGTCCGAATGTTTTTGAATGGATGGATACTGTGACTAGTCTCATTGTGACTATGACTATTGACTCCGGATTTGACTATACTGTGACTTTTGATGGTCAAGTGGTTTAATACGTTCACTTCAGTGCGTTTGGGGCCCGTTGTGGGGTCCGTTGTTTGGGGTCCGTTGTCCGTACTTCAGTACGTTTGGGGCCCGTTTGGGCCCGTTTGGAGTCCGTTGTCCTTCCACGTTGTGTCATGAGTGTTATTATGATGATCTTATTGATCGATGGGAAATATCACACCAATTTGAGCCTGAACCCAATCATATTAAGTCATCGCAGTGCCATCAGCTTTGGCAGTTCACGATATGTACGCATTTTCCGTTTTTGTCATTTCTGAACTCCTCAGCGAAATCAGCCAACTGGCCACATTTGACTTGTGACATATACCGGTAGTTTCTGATTTATCCTGTCTTGTTCCACTTATCCTGCAGTTCGGCCTTAACGAGACTGTGCCCGGTCGGCAACGAAGTGCCCTGGTGGCCGGCCTTCAGCCCAGCGCTACCTACCGACTGCGGGCGTTCGCCGTGAACCGTCACGGCAGCAGCGGACCCAGCGCTGCACTGAGGGCCCACACGGAGCCGGAGCCGCCCGGCGGGCCGCCTCTCAACGTGCGCCTGCAGCCGCTGGGACCGCACACACTGCGTCTGACTTGGAACGTACGTCGTCGTGTCACATGTGTCACCGATAATGATGTCCCTGTGGTGTACACGACCCCTTGTTAGTTGACTTTATAACCCAGAGAATGAGACAGTCGTGTCTGCCCGACCGATGATTCCATATGGCGGGTCAGTCCAGTCCTCCAGGACATGATCGCCGTGCGTGACTACTGACTGTTCCGCAATGCAGCCATGTAGTGCGGTACAGTCTACTCAGTCTACCACACATCCAAATCATTGAACCTGGCTATGGTTCAATGGTTGTATTATCTGCCGGCCCGTTGCCTTGTAAAGATTGTGACTGATTACCGTCATTCCGCCTTTTGAATCTAGTAGAGTATATTAACACGCGCAGTGGAGAGGGGTATGCCACTAACACGCAGTGGAGGGGGGGGGGGGGCACTTTAGTGTCCCCCTAAGATCTCCGAAATTATGAGAGGTAGAACGATCAAACTTGCAGGGTAGGTAGGTGCTATAATGATATAAATTTTCTAAAATTTGTTTGACCTTCGGTAAATATATTCAAGGTCAAACGGTCACGAAGGTCAAATCTGGCCAAATGTCACATTTTTTTTGGAATTTGACCTCTGTGACGTCACATATCACCAGCAATGTGGCCAAAGTTGTTTCTGGGGATGAATATTCTCATTGTCTACCGAATGGCGTTTGAATCGTCCCGATCCGACTGTTGGTTCCGAAGATATCGCCTTGCCGACCTCGATTTTGGCCGCCATCTTGGACTGAAAATCCATATAACTCAAAAATGTATCGACCGATTTTCATTTTTCTACGTCAAACGTTCCGCTATTGAGTTGGCGTTAATTTCGCGCAAACATCACCGTCCTGCTCCACTTCGTTGTTGAGCTATTCACGAAAAACATGTGGGGGGGGGCACAGAAGTGCCCCCCCCCCCCCCCCCTCCACTGCGCGTGTTAAGTTGGATACAAACTTCCCGACCTTTATATAAAATGATCGAGAATCAAAATGTGATAAGGTAATATCATAAGGTAAACAACTCGAGTGATGTGTTGTGTGATGTGATGTGAGTGATGTGTCCTTGTTTCAATATTAAAATGTGTTGTACCTCATTAAAGAGACTGTCCCACCTTTGTGAAAGTTATCGAATCACACTTAATTGTATGTATACATGTCAGGCGAGGTCAGCTGAACATGTTCGTGAACTTTTTTTCCGAAAAAAAAAAATGTTTATCTTGGAAGATATTCAACTTTTAGTGTTAAGCGAGAAGTTGGGTTGGTGACGTCATATGATTTTGTTTTAATAACAGGGAAATCATTTGTGCTGCCAAATATATGGCGCAGTTTTTTGTCGACATCTATTGCGCAGAAAAAGCGAACCACCCGGTGTCTAGATTGGCTTAGATTGCGAACCACCCGGGGATCGAGAAATGAAAGACGAAAATATTCCAAGACTGACCTTAACCCGCGAGTCACTGGGGGGCTTTTTTACACCTTTTGAGAAAAAATGAAACAATTTCGTCAGAATTTTGTCGAGATATAGTTAATTTAGTGACGTCACTAAACACGATTTTGACACCAAAATCAGCTAAACTTTGCCAGGCCGTACAAATGCCGCATTTGAAGCAAGATGCAATCGAAAAACGCTTAAAGATAAACAATTGCAAGGGCAAGGGCAAATTGCAAAGGTAGACAATTGCAATTGCACAAAATCAAATTTTTCAAAAATATTGAAAAAACGGAATATGTCAATTTCAGATAACGACATATGGGCAACTGCCATACCAAATTTCAAAATGATATCTTTTTTGACTGACATGGCATATAAAGTATGGGTAAATCATGACGTCATATTTTGAAATTGCGTTTTTATGTTATTGACCAGATACAGACAAATAAATACCAGCACTGTTTTTGTTAGATAAAACTGATATAGAAACATGTTTTTTTCATATCGATTTATCAATTTCAAATTTTGACCTTCAGTGACCTGAACTTGACCTGAACTTGACGTGAACTTCACGTAAATGAAGTCAGGTGGTACAATGACTACCACTATCGAATTATACGCGTAAAGGCATCCATAGAACATGTGCTGCACGACTTTCGTAGATATTTTGTGTGTAGTGACATTTTGTGACCTGACCTTGACCTTGATCTTTTCCAACAATCTCACTTTAGCTCATGGGGGATATGTATCATACCTTTTATAGCACTTTGGGTGAATATAGGCGCAATCGAAGACCATGGATGGCAAGTATTGTCCATAAACTCAAATACTTCGATTTTGGCGTTTGACTAGACCGTGACCTGACATGTGACCTTAATTTGATTTGATAAAGTTTGCGTTAGGTGTATCTCATTGAGCGCTTTCGAATGCCGCATTGCGCGTCCCGCTGCGATCGTTGGTTCTGAAGATACCAGGGGGCTACCCCCCCCCCCCCCCCCCCCCCGCTCCCCAGTGAGTCGTGTTACAGAATATACCCCAGCGACTGCCGGGTTAAAACAAGTCGACTATCATTACCAGTTGGGTAAAGAGACGACGCCGTCGGTTTAGAGTCCCTATTAAAATACACATGGGCCTTAGTTTTTACAGATGTCAAAATCAAACTCGAATATCTTTTTTATTAGATCATTGTGGTTGTTTTAACTGCTACCACCATACTCAATTTCAATGCCTAGCCATACAAATGGCTATCTCAACTCAAATATAATGTTAAGGTGGGATATTCCCTTTAACAGCGTATAATTTGCATTATGACCTCAAATATAGCTAGGATTTCTGGTGTCACGTTAAAAAAAATCGTTTTATATACGGTAGGCAAATTGTAGGTCTGTAGGTAAGTATAGTTCCGTGCTATGCAAACGAGTGTCTGGCGGTGTCACGTTGCCTCTACGGGAGCTTCGCATCCAGACAGGACACCATTAGTCAGCTGCCTGGCAATATGTTAGCATAGCGATTACCGAACGTTATTATGGTAGTAACAAATAGCCCATGGTGGGGCTCCGATTTCCAGGAATACCTCTCATAGCACGACAACGCCAATTGTGATGTCTAGAAAGGAAATCGATTTCGATCATCGGAGATACGGCGGTCCGGTGTGCGCCAATAAGTCGAATGTTTTATTAACAAAGGTCCGTGGATGTCACTGTCTTTACTTCAGCCGCCTCCGGAGTCCCTCACGAATGGCAAACTTATTGGATACACCATTAAATACGTCCGTCACACCGACCAAGAAACAAAAAACAGGTGAGATATTTTTTGTGTGATAGTATTTGAAAACCAATGTTATTAGAATGCTGAATTGAGCGTTTCTTAATTGGAGAACGTATGACGATCGTAACTGCTTTTGCCTGTTTCGAAAAGTGATAAATTTCGAAGAGTATATCGAGCCATATGTCGTCAGGCCAGTACGTCGACCTGAGCTGGTGCTGCTTCTGCGACATCTGCAGCCGCACACAGCCTACTCTGTGACTGTGAAGGCCTTCAACCAGGCTGGCGATGGTCCGGCCAGCTCCCCCGTCACCGCCTCCACCTGGGAGGGAGGTGAGTGTTCCTCCCTGTCTGTAACACCCCCTTCCCAGTCACCGCCCCCACCTGGGAGGGAGGTGAGTGTTCCTCCCTGTCTGTAACACCCCCTCCCCCGTCACCGCCTCCAGCTGGGAGGGAGGTGAGTGTACCTCCCTGTCTGTAACACACCCGTCACCACCTCCACCTGGGAGGGATGTGAGTGCAGGCACGTAGCCAAGGGGAGGGCGGCGGGGGCGGCCGCCCCCCCCCCCCCCCCCCCCCCCCCCCCCTAGAGGCCAGGAGGGCCCTTTTTGGCGCGCGAGGGCCCTTTTCGGCGCGCGCAGCGCGCCGAAAAGGGACGACGAGACCGCGCGAAGCGCGGTATCATAGGCTCTTTACTACACGAAGCGTGGTCTTTAGAGAGTTTAGCGGACTTCAGAGGCCCTTTAGGGCCACCACGGCCCTCTCTGAAAGACCAGAGGGCCCCTTGGACGTTCAAAAGAGCCCTGTACATGTCAGAGGGGCCCCTGGCAAGACCGAAAGGGCCCATGAGTGGGTCAGAGGGCCCCCTGAGCACGTCAAATGGGCCCCCTGAACACGTCGAATTGGCCCCTAGCCAGCACAGAGGGGCCCCTGGGCAGGTTGAGAGGCCCCTGAGCATGTCGACAGGGCGACAAAGCGGCCAGCGCAGTCCTTTGCCAGGTCATAAGGGCCCCTGAGCAGGTTGGAGGGCCCCTGGACAGTCCAGAGGGCCCCTGGGAAGTTAAGAGGGCCCCTGTGCAGGGCAGAGGGCCCTGACCAGACCTAAAGGGCCCCTAGGTGGGTCAGAAGGGCCCCTGAACATGCCGAATGAGCCCCTAGCCAGCACGGAGGGGCCCCAGGGCAGGTCGGATGGCCCTCGGAGCATGTCGCAAGGCGACAAAGCATCCAGCGCAGTCCCTTGCTAGGTCGGAAAGCCCCTTATAAGGTTAAAGGGCCCCTGGAGAGACCAGAGGGCCCCTGTGAAGTTAAGAGGGCCCCTGTGCATGTCAGAGGGGCCCCTGGCAAGACCGAAAGGGCCCCTGAGCGGGTCAGAGGGCCCCCTGAGCACGTAGAATGGGCCCCCTGAACACGTCGAATGGGCCCCTAGACAGCACGGAGGGCCCCTTGAGCATGTCGACAAGGGCGACAAAGCAGTCAGCGCAGGCCGACCAGAAGAGTCGCTGGGCCGATCGGAGGGGCTCCTGGGCAAGTCAGAGGGGCCCCTGGCTAGATCGAAAGGGTCCCTATGCCGGTCGGAAAGCCCCTTGAACATGCCGGATGAGTTTCTAGCCAGACTGGAGGGGCCCCTGAGCAGGGGCGGCGGATTGTGGGGGCAGGGTACCCAAAATTCCCCCCAGTCGAAAATCCTGGGGGCAAAGGGTAGTTTTGCCCCCCCCCCCCCCCCGATTTTAGCCTGCTCAATCTGGGGCAACATGATCCTTCCCCTCCCCAGGATTTTCATTTGAGGGGGGATTTTGGGTACCCTACGCCCCGCAATCCGCCGCCCTTGCCCCTGAGCATGTCGGCAGGGCGACAAAGCAGCCAGTGCAGTCCCTGGCCAGGTCGGAAGGACCTCTGAACAGGCCGAATGGGCCCCTTGACACACAAGAGGGGATTCTTGGAAGGTCAGAGGAGTCTCTGGTGAGACCGGAAGGGTCAAAGCACGTAGAGATCACAGATGAAGATTAAATACAAAGAGGACTTTCTCCACAATAAAAATATTAAAAGCGGAGCTTTCGCGTATATTGTAACACCCTTCGTCAGGGTGCTACAATATACCCGAAAGATCCGATTTTATTTTTTCCTGTAGAGTAAGCCCTCTTTGTATTATGTATATATATCACCCACTCCACATCATGTCTTCTCGCTTCGCGGATCCCAGATGAGTCCCTGAACAGGTCGGAAGGGCGTAGAAAAGGTCGGAGGGGCCCCAAGACGAACTGAAGGGACCTTGGGCCTTTCAACAGTAAGAATACAGTTGTACAGGGAATCAAACTCAAAATTTTCGCACCGCTCCGCGGCGCAATTCAACTACAAATTCAATTATATGTGGGTTAGGAAAAAAATCGGTCAGTTTCTCGGCGCATTTATGTGTTATGTTGCTACTTTCCTATATTATTGGGCAAAATAGTTCATTTTAGCACCTTTTCCCCGCACTTGTAAACGCACAATATAGCAATTTTAGATGTCCGCACCATACGCAATGCGACGCATTGATGAGAAACCAAACCCAGGGCATAATACTCAAAAATTTCGCGCCGCTCCGCGGTGCAATTTGTTTAAGAGTTCCAGGTCTTGAGCTTAAAAAGATATTCCAAGTTCGTATAGCTGATTCCAAATTCGTGTCGCTGGTTCCAAAGTTGCTGTGGCAGTTTGCTAACTCCAGCTCCTAAACGTTGGTATGGCCCATGCCATACCTGCCGTACTGCATTTTCCAGCCTTGTAACGTGCCTTTTCATGCGTTTTTTTTTGGGGGGGGCCTTTCAACGCTTGGGAAGGGGCCCTTTCAACGCTCGGGAAGGGGCCCTTTCGAGGCGCCGCCCCCCCCCCCCCCCCCCCCCTGGACGAAATCCTGGCTACGTGCCTGAGTGAGTGTCTGTAACACCCCCGTCACCGCCTCCACCTGGGAGGGAGAGGTGAGTGTTCCTCCCTGTCTCTGTCTGTAATACAGCAACACCACCGTTCAAGCCTCCCCAAATGGAGAAATGGGGATCCTGGCGATAACAATATCTGTCCAATCTCGTCCGGAGCGCTGTCGGCGGTAATTAACGGGCGCTTTAAGTTGGCGTATCAAGCAGTGAGTTTTTGATGAATGACTTTCAATACCCATTGCGGTTGATGTTTTTTTTTTAAAGGGCCTTTGATTCGTGAAGTGGATTAATTATTA
Source organism: Chirona hameri (assembly GCA_036785665.1). Classification (NCBI taxonomy): domain Eukaryota; kingdom Metazoa; phylum Arthropoda; class Thecostraca; order Balanomorpha; family Balanidae; genus Chirona; species Chirona hameri. Next base: position 77,169 of record JAXIVJ010001163.1, read on the forward strand.
CTGGTGACGCACCTCTTATGCGACTGACTAGAACATCATGTGCCCGCAGTTCCAGACGTGGCGCCGCGGGACGTGTCGTGTGAGATCTCGGCGACCAGTGTCCGGCTGACCTGGCGTCGGGTCACTGACCTGGAGGCGGGAGGTCGTGTCACCGGTTACCGGGTTACCTGGCGGAGAGCCGTCCTCAGAGCAGGTACACGAGCAGAGACTTCCGGCCACGTTTCCTCTGAGCTCATGTCCCGCTGGAAATATATTACTGCGACGTGTGATGTATTCTTGTTTCATGGACCATGTGAGAAGATTCTCTTTAGATAAGCTCTGGTGCATCTTGGTGCATCTTGACGTATATACGTAATTTATTTGTGTCTTCCGACTTAATTGAATTTTGGTAAAGGAAGGCTCACCTACTGTAGCCTTAACGTAAGCATGAGTGTTGGAATTTCCCGATTATATGTATGCGTCAGAATCAGCTTATCGCGCTCTAAGCTGCATGTCTTCCCATCTGATGATTTGACCAGGGGACGTGGTGCACGTGCAAGAGGAGCTGACCACTTCTGTGACGTTGGCCGGCCTGTCACCGTTCACCAAGTACACGGCGCTGGTGTCAGTGTCCACTGCTGCCGGACGGGGGCCGGACACCGCACCCGTGTCATGTGTCACCGCAGCGGACGGTCAGTGGGAGAGATGGTCACGGCTCAGCGGACGGTCAGTGGGAGAGATGGTCACGGCGCATCGGACGGTCAGTGGGAGAGATGGTCACGGCGCATCGGACGGTCAGTGGTCACGGCGCATCGGACGGTCAGTGGGGGAGATGGTCACGGCGCATCGGACGGTCAGTGGGAGAGATGGTCACGGCGCATCGGACGGTCAGTGGGAGAGATGGTCACGGCGCATCGGACGGTCAGTGGGAGATATGGTCACGGCGCATCGGACGGTCAGTGGGGGAGATGGTCACGGCGCATCGGACGGTCAGTGGGAGAGATGGTCACGGCGCATCGGACGGTCAGTGGGGGAGATGGTCACGACGCATCGGACGGTCAGTGGGAGAGATGGGCACGGCGCATCGGACGGTCAGTGGGAGAGATGGTCACGGCGCATCGGACGGTCAGTGGGAGAGATGGTCACGACGCATCGGACGGTCAGTGGGAGAGATGGTCACGGCTCATCGGACGGTCAGTGGGAGAGATGGTCACGGCGCAACGGATGGTCAGTGGGAGAGATGGTCACGGCGCATCGGACGGTCAGTGGGAGAGATGGTCACGGCGCATCGGACGGTCAGTGGGAGAGATGGTCACGGCGCAGCGGACGGTCAGTGGGAGAGATGGTCACGGCGCAGTCATCTATCGTAGTGTCAGATACATGGCCTATTTCTGGACAGTATTTCCTTTTTCGTGTTAAATTGGTGTTTCCAAACAAGCAGTTGCCACCAGTGGCGGCGGAAGGTATTTTCGGATCCGGGGCAAAGAAACCCAGGGATCCCCCTCGGCCAGAGGGCCCCGCAGCAGCGAAAGACCCCCCCTCCCCCCCAAAAAAAATCGCGAAATGGTATCTCCTCGGATTTAGGCCACTATATTTTGCAGGACCTCTAAATGGTCGCAAAAAAAAACGTCGGAGAGGCCCATGTTGAAGTCTCAGGCCTTCCGAGGGCACCCTCAGGCCTACTGACGGCCCCCTCATGCCGACTGAGGGCCTTCTGTCGGCCTTAGAGCGCCCCTCAGACTGGCTGGGGGCGAGGCAAAGCGGATACAAAATGACGATATTTGAACTCACCCCTTTTTATTTTGATGAAACTTTGTGGACGTGTTCACCCATGCATAAAACCACCAAAATCCCAATTTTGTTAAAATATGACCTCAGACCACTGAGTAGAAGGTCAACAAACATTAACCTTAACCAGGTGTACGACATTGACCCTATTTCCATGGGCATTTTAAACTGGTTTAACCCTCGCCCGTGCAGCGTCCGATCAGTGCGTGACCGTGCAGGGGGGGAGGGGTACACCCCCACCCCTGGCGTTTCGCCCCTAATTAAGCTAGAGCTTCAATTAAAAAACGAGCGTATTGCTTGTCACGAGAGAAAGCCATTGATATATTATTTTAAGGTCCTAGATCATTAGGTTACCTTTGAGGTCATGTCAATGACAGAAAATTCAACAAAATTGTAAATGCGTATAAATTGAATTTAATAGAGCTAGAATCGCGAATGAGCATATCATTATGCTAAATGGGTGCCACATTTGAAATCAGCGTCACAAAACGTCCTAGAAACTTCCAAATTCCAAAAAGGTCATGTCATGTCATGTCAGGTCATTTGAGGTCAGTGACCTCGGTTGACCTGTTGGAGCGCATGACCCCAGTGGAACATATAATTTTGTAAAATGGATCCCATATTTGCGATCAGCGTCACAAAATGTCCTAGAAACTGCCAGAAACCAAAAAAGTAATACCAGGTCATCGGAGGTCGGTGACCTCAGTTGACCACTGAAAAGGTCAATGGAGGTCACAATATCAAGGGAAACCACAACTGTCACCTGGAAACACCTGTGCATATGCTCCTGAACAACAAACACTATGAAACTGCACAAGTTACAAAGATCAATGCTACGGACGCCAGTTGCGCTTGACATGACCTTGAGAAACAGGTCAAAAGTCACAGGTCATGTGACCTACAACTTAAAAAACTTCAGAATATGTGTTAAATTGTTAAAAAATAGGGTGCTGAAAGTTTCATTGCAATCGGTTGATATTTACGCGAGTTATTCCCGAAAAACCGAGGGGTTGGGGAGGGTGGCATCACCCCCCCCCCCCCCCCCTTGCACTGACGAGGGTTAAAACGGGTAGCTTAAAATGGATGAGTTTGTTTCCGGCCATATAAGTGGTCATATCTCGCCAGCAATCATCGAGTACGAGAGGAGGCGTAACATCTTGGCAGGCTGGCGATATATGCCCACTTACATGGCCGGAAACCAACTCCTCCGTTTTTAGCTATCCGTTTTAGACGAGTTTAAACTACCCAGTGTCCATGGAAATAGGGCCAATGTTAAATGCATCATAATTGAGAAAGTTTAAGTCTTAGCACGTTGCAACACAATGCAAATGATAGACAATAAAACAGGCTCTAATCCCTAATCCAGACACTAACCAAACAAGGTCAGTGAACTTTTATCTTATTTGACCTTGACCCGAAATTTTTACATTGAAATTCCCAAAAACTCGTGCCCTTCGATTTTCTTCATGTGTTGATATTTTGTTGCCCTGGATGTTAGCAATATACCATAACAAAATTGGAGTAGGCCAATAATAAGTTGATGAGAAAATAACCCTAGAGCGCATCAATGTTTGAGGCCATCAGCCTGACCATAATTGCTTACTCCACTGAGCTAGAGAGTTAAAATCAAGGTCACTGTGATTGTCTCGTCAGGACGCGTCGAATGATGTGTCATATGGTCTAACAATATTAACTTAATAAGGTACCTTTGACCTTATTTGACCTAGACTCGTAATTTGCAAGTTAAACTAAAAAGTGTCTTCCGATTTGCATAATAGTTTGACATCTTGTTCCTCTTGGTGCTAGCCATGTACCATACACAAATTAGAGTGGGCTGCCAGAAAGTTAAGGAGAAAATTACCTTTGGAATTGACTGTATCATGATTTGAGGTCCCTATCTGTTTTTCGGCCATAACTTCGTAGTAAATTCAGCTAGAGAAATCAAAGGAGCGTTACTGTGTTTGTCTTGTCCAGCAGCATTCAACAACATATATTATGCCCCTGCTATGTTTGCTTTGTCATATTCAAAATTTGACCTCAGGTCACCTGATCGTGAGTGCATGAATTGACTTTGCGAGGTCATGCGATGCACCATTCGACGCGTCTTGACGGGACGAATCAAATGACGTTAGTGTGAACTCTTTAGCTCAATTTAACAAGAAATTATGTCTAGAAAGGTGTTCGTGGTCTCAAACCATTTTATTATATCAAACCACCTTTGTCCGCAACAATAGCCTCAAATTTGAGAAGCCTCAAATCACAGCATATTTCGGGACTAGCCTGTTAACGAAATATCTTAGAGCACTGACTTAAACGTCATTGTGTTTGTCTTCTCGAGGTACATTCAACGATATATAACATGATCTCGTTATGTCGAATTCGACATTTGACCTCGACATTTGACCTCAGGTCATGTAACCGTGAGTGCATGAAATTACATATAAAGGCCATGCGATACATCATTCAACTATTCCTTAACAGGCAAACACAATGGCGTTGATTTGAACTTTCTAGCTCAATTTCGTAGAAATGTATGGCAAAAAGTTGTTGGTAACCTCAAATCATGAGCTATCCAAAGGTCATTTTCTCCTGAACTTACTGGAAGCCCACTCTAAGTTGTATGTGGTATATGACCAAGGGGATAAAAATGTCAAAGTATTAGCAAAATCGGAGGGCACTTTTTATTTGAACTTACAAACTACGGGTCAGGGTCAAATAAGGTCAAAGGTCCTTATTAGGTGAATATTGTTAGGTCATGTGACACATCATTCAACGTATCTTGACGAGACAATCACAGTGGCCTTGATTTGAACGCTATAGCTCAGTGCAGTACGCAATTATGGCCAGGCAAGTGCTGATAGTCTCGGTTATTGATACGCTCTAAGGTCATTTTCTCATCAACTTACTATTGGCCCACTTTAATTTTGTTTTGGTATATTGCTAACATCCAGGGCAACACAATATCAAAATATGAAGCAAATCAAAGTGCACGGGTTTTGGGGAATTTAAATTACACAAATTCGGGTAAAGGTCAAATAAGGTCAAAGTTAACTGACCTTGTTTGGTTAGTGTTTTGCTTAAAGCCTGTTTTATTGTCTGTCATTCGCATTGTGTGGCAACGTGCGAAGACTAAACTTTCCAAGTTATGATGCTTTGAAAATTGTCGAACACCTTGTTGAGGTAAATGTTTGTCGATTATATCTCAGTGAACTGAGGTCAAATCGCCAAACCCGGGCATTAGTGAAAGTTTTGCCCCACAGTCAAAAAGTAGGCAGGGTTCTAGAAAAATCGGAGAGGGGGCCCATTTTTGCTGAGCCGCTTGACATGGTTTGTCCCGGGCACCTCGGGGCCCTCGGTCATTTTTTTCGGTCCAAAAAATATCGAACTAACTTCTTGGAGGGCCCCTCTTACAAATTTATGGGGAGGGGAAAAATCATGTAATGCCCCCCCCCCTCCCTCCCTCTTCCGTCGCCCCCGGTTGTCACTAGTATGTCGTCTGTTTCGTTTCAACACGAGCATGTTAGGTAAATATTATGCACTGCACCAAGCAAGGGTGGGAAAGCTGTGACACATGCAGTGTGGTTTACTGAACTCCTCTCCGTTGACAGTGCCCAGTCCGCCGTCTGAGCTCCTCTCCGCTGACAGTGCCCGGGCCGCCGTCTGAGCTCCTCTCCGCTGACAGTGCCCGGTCCGCCGTCTGAGCTCCTCTCCGCTGACAGTGCCCAGTCCGCCGTCTGAGCTTCTCTCCGCTGACAGTGCCCGGGCCGCCGTCTGAGCTCCTCTCCGTTGACAGTGCCCAGTCCGCCGTCTGAGCTCCTCTCCGCTGACAGTGCCCAGCCCGCCGTCTGAGCTCCTCTCCGCTGACAGTGCCCGGGCCGCCGTTTGAGCTCCTCTCCGCTGACAGTGCCCAGTACGCCGTCTGAGCTCCTCTCCGCTGACAGTGCCCGGGCCGCCGTTTGAGCTCCTCTCCGTTGACAGTGCCCAGTCCGCCGTCTGAGCTCCTCTCCGCTGACAGTGCCCGGTCCGCCGTCTGAGCTCCTCTCCGTTGACAGTGACCGGGCCGCCGTCTGAGCTCCTCTCCGCTGACAGTGCCCGGGCCGCCGTCTGAGCTTCTCTCCGTTGACAGTGCCCGGTCCGCCGTCTGAGCTCATCTCCGCTGACAGTGCCCTGAGCTCCTCTCCGCTGACAGTGCCCGGGCCGCCATCTGAGCTCCTCTCCGCTGACAGTGCCCAGTCCGCCGTCTGAGCTCCTCTCCGCTGACAGTGCCCGGGCCGCCGTTTGAGCTCCTCTCCGTTGACAGTGCCCGTGCCGCCGTCTGAGCTCATCTCCGCTGACAGTGCCCTGAGCTCCTCTCCGCTGACAGTGCTCGGACCGCCGTCTGAGCTCCTCTCCGTTGACAGTGCCCAGTCCGCCGTCTGAGCTCCTCTCCGTTGACAGTGCCCGGCCCGCCGTCTGAGCTCCTCTCCGCTGACAGTGCCCGGGCCGCCGTCTGAGCTCCTCTCCGTTGACAGTACCCGGCCCGCCGTCTGAGCTCATCTCCGCTGACAGTGCCCTGAGCTCCTCTCCGCTGACAGTGCCCGGGCCGCCGTCTGAGCTCCTCTCCGTTGACAGTGCCGGGCCCGCCGTCTGAGCTCCTCTCCGCTGACAGTGCCCTGAGCTCCTCTCCGCTGACGGTGCCCGGGCCGCCGTCTGAGCTCCTCTCCGCTGGCAGTGCCCGGGCCGCCGTCTGAGCTCCTCTCCGTTGACAGTGCCCGGCCCGCCGTCTGAGCTCATCTCCGCTGACAGTGCCCGGGCCGCCGTCTGAGCTCCTCTCCGCTGACAGTGCCCTGAGCTCCTCTCCGCTGACAGTGCCCGGGCCGCCGTCTGAGCTCCTCTCCGCTGACAGTGCCCGGGCCGCCGTCTGAGCTCCTCTCCGTTGACAGTGCCGGGCCCGCCGTCTGAGCTCCTCTCCGCTGACAGTGCCCTGAGCTCCTCTCCGCTGACAGTGTCCGGCCCGCCGTCTGGCATCAAGCTGGTCTCCCTCTCGGCCACCTCGATGCTGGTATCATGGCTGCCGCCGAGCGAGCCGTGCGGCCACATCCTCCGCTACCTGGTGTTCCAGAGAAAACAGGCCACCAACAACAAGGTCAGACGGCACTGGCAGCGCTGTGTACATCTGACATTACACACTAGTGACTAGTGAACATAGTGCAGTGGAGCCATCGCCTTATGCACAGAAGCTCTGATTGAATTACTGACACTTCGATGGCCAAATGAGTGCATAGTATAGCTGGTCGCTTGCACCAATAAATGCAATTTTCAACCGCAATCATAACTGAATTTATACAATGTAGTTTCGCAAATGTTGGGACGAAATGATGTGAGATTGACGTTACAATATCAGCATACAACACCCATATGTAACAGTGCACACACTGCAGGTGAAACATAAAAGCGGTTGTCACCATAACAGAGTGCTTATGCATTTGGTTAGGACTGTCGGACTTAGTAAGGCGTACAGCACACTCATTTAAGCAGGGTGAGCCATATCACAATAGAGCACGGTAGATAAAATCAATAGAGGTATCATCTGTCTTTGTCTGTCAATTAGCTGTAATGTTTGCCTTCCATGACTAATTCAACACCGCATTATAGTCCTTATTCGTGCAAGTTTAATGACACGGCTCGTGCCGCCGATTTACCGAGATCCTTCGGCCAGATGTAAGTGTTCATGATAATATATTCAGCGGACCATCACGCGTTTTATTTCTGACTGCACACATCCATTCCAGTGCAGGTCAGATCTATTCCAACGTTGCGTCCCACGGGACTCCTGGTGCAATTTCTTATTCTGCCGGGAGCATCAATGATTCTCTGTATGCGTCACTATAATTGCATTGCATGACCGATTCGCTCGAGCGAAGCGAATATTCCACGCGCTGCTGGCAGTCACAGATGAATGAACGTCCATACAGCAATCAAACTGGTGTCTGCTCAACACAATCGACGTTTATAGTCTATCTGTGCGGAATGTTTATTTAACCAAACTCAGCGTTCAATGGATGCTAAACAAAAACGTGTCTCTTCGTGTCTCTTCAATCTACGTGTCAGAGTGCCGGTATCTCTCCACCCGTGCTGTTGCCGCCCCGCAGTATGTCACACTGATCACTGTGAGAGTGTTACGACTTCCTGACCCCGCCAGCAGCCGGAGCATAGTCGTTCACTGTCGGCCAGCCCGGCTACATCGTTCGTTGCCGTCAGTTTTACTTGCAATCATCCTCCCACCGGTACCACTGACGGGTTGGCCGTTCACTAGATGATGGTATATTTATCGAGAACAGCTGCAAGCTGGCCTGACTGTGTATCTGTGTGTCGGGTGCTGGTCTGACTGTGTCTGTGTGTCGGGTGCTGGTCTGACTGTGTCTGTGTGTCGGGTGCTGGTCTGACTGTGTATCTGTGTATCGGGTCCTGGTCTGACGGTGTATGTGTGTCGGGTGCTGGTCTGACTGTGTGTCTGTGTGTCGGGTGCTGGTCTGACTGTGTCTGTGTGTCGGGTGCTGGTCTGACTGTGTCTGTGTGTCGGGTGCTGGCCTGACTGTGTATCTGTGTGTTGGGTGCTGGTCTGACTGTGTCTGTGTGTCGGGTGCTGGTCTGACTTGGTGTCTGTGTGTCGGGTGCTGGTCTGACTGTATGTCTGTGTGTCAGGTGCTGGTCTGACTGTATGTCTGTGTGTCGGGTGCTGGTCTGACTGTATGTCTGTGTGTCGGGTGCTGGCCTGACTGTATGTCTGTGTGTCGGGTGCTGGTCTGACTGCATGTCTGTGTGTCGGGTGCTGGCCTGACTGTATGTCTGTGTGTCGGGTGCTGGTCTGACTGTTGTATGTGTGTCGGGTGCTGGTCTGACTGTATGTCTGTGTGTCGGGTGCTGGTCTGACTGTGTGTCTGGTGTGTCGGGTGCTGGTCTGACTGTGTCTGTGCGCCGGGTGCTGGCCTGACTGTGTATCTGTGTGTCGGGTGCTGGTCTGACTTGGTGTCTGTGTGTCGGGTGCTGGCCTGACTGTGTGTCTGTGTGTCGGATGCTGGTCTGACTGGGTCTGTGTGCCGGGTGCTGGTCTGACCGTATGTATGTATGTCGGGTGCTGGCCTGACTGTGTGTCCGTGTGTCGGATGCTGGTCTGACTGGGTATGTGTGCCTGGTGCTGGTCTGACCGTATGTATGTGTGTCTGGTGCTGGTCTGACTGCGTATCTGTGTGTCGGGTGCTGGTCTGACTGTATGTCTGTGTGTCGGGTGCTGGCCTGACTGTATGTCTGTGTGTCGGGTGCTGGTCTGACTGCATGTCTGTGTGTCGGGTGCTGGCCTGACTGTATGTATGTGTGTCGGGTACTGGTCTGACTGTATGTATGTGTGTCGGGTGCTGGTCTGACTGTATGTCTGTGTGTCGGGTGCTGGTCTGACTGTGTGTCTGGTGTGTCGGGTGCTGGTCTGACTGGGCCTGTGTACCGGGTGCTGGCCTGACTGTGTATCTGTGTGTCGGGTGCTGGTCTGACTTGGTGTCTGTGTGTCGGGTGCTGGCCTGACTGTGTGTCTGTGTGTCGGATGCTGGTCTGACTGGGCCTGTGTGCCGGGTGCTGGTCTGACTGTGTATCTGTGTGTCGGGTGCTGGTCTGACTGTATGTCTGTGTGTCGGGTGCTGGTCTGACCGTATGGCTGTGTGTCGGGTGCTGGCCTGACTGTGTATCTGTGTGTCGGGTCCTGGCCTGACTGTGTGTCTGGTGTGTCGGGTGCTGGTCTGACTGGGTATGTGTGTCGGGTGCTGGTCTGACTGTGTCTGTGTGTCGGGTGCTGGTCTGACTGTGTCTGTGTGTCGGGTGCTGGCCTGACTGTGTATCTGTGTGTCGGGTGCTGGTCTGACGGTATGTCTGTGTGCCGGGTGCTGGCCTGACTGTGTGTCTGGTGTGTCGGGTGCTGGTCTGACTGTGTCTGTGTGTCGGGTGCTGGTCTGACGGTATGTCTGTGTGTCGGGTGCTGGTCTGACTGTGTCTGTGTGTCGGGTGCTGGTCTGACTGTGTATCTGTGTATCGGGTCCTGGTCTGACGGTGTCTGTGTGTCGGGTGCTGGTCTGACTGTGTGTCTGGTGTGTCGGGTGCTGGTCTTACTGTGTGTCTGTGTGTCGGGTGCTGGCCTGACTGTGTCTGTGTGCGTCGGGTGCTGGTCTGACTGTGTGTCTGTGTGTCGGGTGCTGGTCTGACTGGGTATGTGTGCCGGGTGCTGGTCTGACTGTGTATCTGTGTGTCGGGTCCTGGTCTGACGGTGTCTGTGTGTCGGGTGCTGGTCTGACTGTGTGTCTGGTGTGTCGGGTGCTGGTCTGACTGTGTCTGTGTGTCGGGTGCTGGTCTGACTGTGTATCTGTGTATCGGGTCCTGGTCTGACTGTATGTCTGTGTGTCGGGTGCTGGTCTGACTGTATGTATGTGTGTCGGGTGCTGGTCTGACTGTGTGTCTGTGTGTCGGGTGCTGGTCTGACTGCATGTCTGTGTGTCGGGTGCTGGTCTGACTGTATGTCTGTGTGTCGGGTGCTGGTCTGACTGTGTGTCTGTGTGTCGGGTGCTGGTCTGACTGTATGTCTGTGTGTCGGGTGCTGGTCTGACTGTATGTCTGTGTGTCGGGTGCTAGTCTGACTGTGTGTCTGTGTGTCGGGTGCTGGTCTGACTGTGCATCTGTGTGTCGGGTGCTGATCTGACTGTGCATCTGTGTGTCGGGTGCTGGTCTGACTGTGTCTGTGTGGTCGGGTGCTGGTCTGACTGTGTATCTGTGTGTCGGGTGCTGGTCTGACGGTGTCTGTGTGTCGGGTGCTGGTCTGACTGTGTATCTGGTGTGTCGGGTGCTGGTCTGACTGTGTGTCTGTGTGTCGGGTCCTGGCCTGACTGTGTCTGTGTGCGTCGGGTGCTGGTCTGACTGTGTGTCTGTGTGTCGGGTGCTGGTCTGACTGGGTCTGTGTGCCGGGTGCTGGTCTGACTGTGTGTCTGGTGTGTCGGGTGCTGGTCTGACTGGGCCTGTGTACCGGGTGCTGGTCTAACTGTATGTCTGTGTGTCGGGTGCTGGTCTGACTGTATGTCTGTGTGTCGGGTGCTGGTCTGACTGTATGTATGTGTGTCGGGTGCTGGCCTGACTGTATGTATGTGTGTCGGGTGCTGGTCTGACTGTATGTCTGTGTGTCGGGTGCTGGTCTGACTGCATGTCTGTGTGTCGGGTGCTGGCCTGACTGTATGTCTGTGTGTCGGGTGCTGGTCTGACTGTATGTATGTGTGTCGGGTGCTGGTCTGACTGTATGTATGTGTGTCGGGTGCTGGTCTGACTGTGTGTCTGGTGTGTCGGGTGCTGGTCTGACTGTGTCTGTGTGTCGGGTGCTGGTCTGACTGTGTCTGTGTGTCGGGTGCTGGCCTGACTGTGTATATGTGTGTTGGGTGCTGGTCTGACTGTGTATATGTGCGTCGGATGCTGGCCTGACTGTATGTCTGTGTGTCGGGTGCTGGTCTGACTGTATGTCTGTGTGTCGGGTGCTGGTCTGACTGTATGTATGTGTGTCGGGTGCTGGTCTGACTGTGTGTCTGTGTGTCGGGTGCTGGTCTGACTGTGTGTCTGTGTGTCGGGTGCTGGTCTGACTGTGTATCTGTGTGTCGGGTGCTGGTCTGACTATGTCTGTGTGCCGGGTGCTGGCCTGACTGTGTATCTGTGTGTCGGGTCCTGGTCTGACTGTGTGTCTGGTGTGTCGGGTGCTGGTCTGACTGTGTCTGTGTGTCGGGTGCTGGTCTGACTGTGTATCTGTGTGTCGGGTCCTGGACTGACTGTGTGTCTGGTGTGTCGGGTGCTGGTCTGACTATGTCTGTGTGCCGGGTGCTGGCCTGACTGTGTGTCTGGTGTGTCGGGTGCTGGTCTGACTGTGTCTGTGTGTCGGGTGCTGGTCTGACGGTATGTCTGTGTGTCGGGTGCTGGTCTGACTGTGTCTGTGTGTCGGGTGCTGGTCTGACTGTATCTGTGTGTCGGGTGCTGGTCTGACTGTGTCTGTGTGTCGGGTGCTGGTCTGACTGTGTATCTGTGTATCGGGTCCTGGTCTGACGGTGTCTGTGTGTCGGGTGCTGGTCTGACTGTGTGTCTGGTGTGTCGGGTGCTGGTCTGACTGTGTGTCTGTGTGTCGGGTGCTGGTCTGACTGGGTCTGTGTGCCGGGTGCTGGTCTGACTGTGTGTCTGGTGTGTTGGGTGCTGGTCTGACTGGGTCTGTGTGCCGGGTGCTGGTCTGACTGTATGTCTGTGTGTCGGGTGCTGGTCTGACTGTATGTCTGTGTGTCGGGTGCTGGTCTGACTGTATGTCTGTGTGTCGGGTGCTGGTCTGACTGTATGTATGTGTGTCGGGTGCTGGTCTGACTGCATGTCTGTGTGTCGGGTGCTGGTCTGACTGTATGTCTGTGTGTCGGGTGCTGGTCTGACTGCATGTCTGTGTGTCGGGTGCTGGTCTGACCGTATGTATGTTTGTCGGGTGCTGGTCTGACTGTATGTATGTGTGTCGGGTGCTGGTCTGACTGCATGTCTGTGTGTCGGGTGCTGGTCTGACTGTATGTCTGTGTGTCGGGTGCTGGTCTGACTGTGTGTCTGGTGTGTCGGGTGCTGGTCTGACTGTGTGTCTGGTGTGTCGGGTGCTGGTCTGACTGGTTCTGTGTGCCGGTTCCAGCGGCGGTTCGAGAGCTCGCCCGAGCACCGACTGATGCTGGCCCTGGAGAACCTGGACCACCACCAGCGGTACGAGGTGTGGGTGATCGCGGTCACCAGGGCAGGCCAGGGCGCGCCCTCCCGAACTCTGCTCTACAAACCACACACAAAAAGTGAGCAGTAGGTTCTCAGTAGCAACAACAAACAAGCATTCGGCAAACAAGTATTACATGTACTGTCACCTAACTAGCATAGATGGATAATAGATGTATGACTGCTCGATCCTAATTTTTTGCTTGGAAGCCTAAACAGTAAAATTTATGTTTGATATTTCACTAGGGCAAAATGGTATCCCGTTGTCAGACACTGAACTGATATGAATATGGAGGTTTTGTGGCTACACAAATATATGGTGTTGTGATGACCTAACTAAGACATGCCAGCTGCCCAGTGTATAATAGCCAGCGAGAATAACATGCCACTTTTCATAGCATCTGGACATTTATGTCACTATTAACCGACATAAACGGCCAGTATGACACATCTGGCTCTGAAATATGGCCCTATTAAACTCCGCTAGTGAATTGTCTGTTATTGAGGCGCTTTATGAGGGGCATACTGCGCCCGATTTACCCGGCCTGTTGTCCGCCGTCGGTCGGCGGGCAGTTCCGGCGCGAATAGCGTCGTTCTCGCGGCTGGTATTGGCTGAGCGGGCGCGGGCGCTGATGGTGGACTGCATCTCGCTCGGACGACCTGCTCCCAGCCCCGTCTGGAGCTCCGATCGGCCGCTGCAGCAGCTGGGAGCGGCTGTCAGCAAGAACGGCAGTCTGTTCATCAGCGAGGTGAACAGGTACGCACCGGGGGCAGGGGAACAGCAGTCTGTTCATCAGCGAGGTGAACAGGTACGCACCGGGGGCAGGGGAACAGCAGTCTGTTCATCAGCGAGGCGAACAGGTACGCACCGGGGGCAGGGGAACAGCAGTCTGTTCATCAGCGAGGTGAACAGGTACGGCCCGGGGGCAGGGGAACTGCAGTCTGTTCATCAGCGAGGTGAACAGGTACGGACCGGGGGCAGGGGAACAGCAGTCTGTTCATCAGCGAGGTGAACAGGTACGGACCGGGGGCAGGGGAACAGCAGTCTGTTCATCAGCGAGGTGAGCAGGTACGGGCCGGGGAAGGGGAACAGCAGTCTGTTCATCAGCGAGGTGAACAGGTACGGACCGGGGAAAGGGGAACAGCAGTCTGTTCATCAGTGAGGTGAACAGGTACGGACCGGGGGCAGGGGAACAGCAGTCTGTTCATCAGCGAGGTGAGCAGGTACGGACCGGGGGAAGGGGAACAGCAGTCTGTTCATCAGTGAGGTGAACAGGTACGGACCGGGGTCAGGGGAACATCAGTCTTCTTTTTTTCTTCTTTTTTCTTTAGTCCGAATGTTTTTGAATGGATGGATTTCCGAGGTCAGGCCCCGCGCTAAGCATAGCTTGTTGCGCAGGTCCTGACCACACCACCCGATCAAGCAATTCCTGGCGTCCGGCAGAATTTAGAAGCGAAAGTTTTACGTGCCCGACATACCTGGACACGGTCCGCCCCGCCCTCTGACGTCACCTGACCTTGAGTGCGACCGCTGCCACCGGCCACAGGCCATCCAGTCAGGGGCAATTAGCGAGCGCCGAAGCGACTCGAACCCGGGCTGCCACTACCGGATGAGGTCAGAAGTCCGGCGCTCTCCCAACTGAGCTACAGGGGCGGACTTACAGTCTGTTATGTTCAGCTACAGTCTGTTCATCGGTGAGGTGAACAGGTACGGACCGGGGGCAGGCGAAACAGCAGTCTGTTCTGTTCTGGGTCGGCCGATCCGACCACGACACAGCAAACGTTGTGTGGTGGCACTTCCGTCTCTGACAGCTCTACCTTCTCTGAATACCGTTCACGCCGCTTCCACCAATGATCGTGCTGCTTAAAGACGGCCCGGCCACTAGCCCCGGCCACTAACCCCGGCCACTAACCCACCTCCGCTGCCCGGCCACTAACCCACCTCCGCTGCCCGGCAGTCAACACGCCAGGAACTGGACGTGCTCGGTGGAGAACTTCTACGGCCGTGATGCGATCACCGTGCGGCTGGCCGTGCAGCAGCCACCCCGAGCAGCCACGCCCACCGTGCTCAGCACCGGTCGCAGCTGGCTGAGGCTGCGCTGGAGCCTGCTGGACGCCGGCAACGCCCCGCTCCAGGGTGAGAGGAGGGTGACAACGCCCCGATCTAGGGTGAGAGGAGGGTGACAACGCCCCGCTCCCGGGTGAGAGGAGGGTAACAACGCCCCGCTCCAGGGTGAGAGGAGGGTGACAACGCCCCGCTCCAGAGTGAGAGGAGGGGCAACGCCCCGCTACAGGGTGAGAGGAGGGGCAACGCCCCGCTCCAGGGTGAGAGGAGGGGCAACGCCCCGCTCCAGGGTGAGAGGAGAAGGCTGACAACGCCCCGCTCCAGGGTGAGAGGATTGGCAACGCCCCGCTCCAGGGTGAGAGGAGGGGAAACGCCCCACTCCAGAGCGAGAGAAGGGTGACATCGCCCCGCTCCAGGGTGAGAGGATGGGCTACGCCCCGCTCCAGGGTGAGAGGAGGGGTAACGCCCCTCTCCAGAGCGAGATAAGGGTGATGACGCCCCGCTCCAGGGTGAGAGGAAGGGCAACGCCCCACTCCAGGGTGAGAGGAGGGGAAACGCCCGCTCCAGGGTGAGAGGAGGGACAACGCCCGCTCCAGGGTGAGAGGTGGGGCAACGCCCCGCTGCAGGTCGAGAGGAGTGGCAACGCCCTGCTCCAGAGCGAGATAAGGGTGACAACGCCCCGCTCCAGGGTGAGAGGATGGGCAACGCCCCGCTCCAGGGTGAGAGGAGGGGAAACGCCTGCTCCAGGGTGAGAGGAAGGGTAACGCCCCGCTCCAGGGTGAGAGGAGGGGCAACGCCCGCTCCAGGGTGAGAGGAGGGGAAACGCCCGCTCCAGGGTGAGAGGAGGGGCAACGCCCGCTCCAGGGTGAGAGGTGGGGCAGCGCCCCGCTCCAGGGTGAGAGGAGTGGCAACGCCCTGCTCCAGAGCGAGAGAAGGGTGACAACGCCCCGCTCCAGGGTGAGAGGATGGGCAACGCCCCGCTCCAGGGTGAGAGGAGGGGCAACGCCTGCTCCAGGGTGAGAGGAAGGGTAACGCCCCGCTCCAGGGTGAGAGGAGGGGCAACGCCCGCTCCAGGGTGAGAGGAGGGGCAACGCCCTGCTCCAGAGTGAGAGGGGGGCAACGCCCCGCTACAGGGTGAGAGGAGGGGCAACGCCCCGCTCCAGGGTGAGAGGAGGGGCAACGCCCCGCTGCAGGGTGAGAGGAGAAGGCTGACAACGCCCCGCTCCAGGGTGAGAGGAGGGGCAACACCCCACTCCAGGTTGAGAGGAGGGGCAATGCCCCGCTCCAGGGTGAGAGGATGGGCAACGCCCCACTCCAGGGTGAGAGGAGAAGGCTGACAACGCCCCGCTCCAGGGTGAGAGGAGGGGGCGGTGACGACGCTGTCCCCGGTTAACTGGGGGGGATTCTGACACACGCTTTGGATTTTTAGAGCAGCACCATGAGCTTACTGCCGTTAGTTGGTACCACGTGCTGCCTTCTTATCACATAGCCTTCATGCAGTAAATCCAGTGACGTTATTCCATCATTTCAGCGATCCACATGCAGTACCGGTCGGGAACGAAGCCGGAGCAGCGGCTGACCTTGTATGACCTCAGGCCAGAGTTCACGATAGGTCGGCTGCGCTGTGGTACCGAGTACACCGTATCAGTGGCGGCTGAGAACCGCCTCGGCATCGGCCCGCAGAGCGAGAGTATCTACATTTCGACACAAGGCAGCAGTAAGTGTTGAATGCTCGCGGATGCATTCTTCATAGCTTAATTCTCGAGTTGCCATATTGTTTAATAAATCAGATTTAGGATGCAGTTTCCCTGCAAAACACTGTAATTAGTATCGGCATAATAGTGTTAAACTACTAGTGTGAACAGTTCCAGGCCTGTGTATCTGTAGAATAATCTGGTAGTTATTACGCTCGTTTGATGTTTTGTTCTGAATCTATATGCGTGGCAGTACTATCACGCACAGTATGCTTACTTGCTTCGACTCGATGCTTGATCTGGTCTTGAATAGCCGTGAGGAACATTCGAGTAAATCACATCGGTTGTAGTTATCTTTTATCAAAGCTAATCATATCGAGTACGTTTTGGGGCAGCAGTTTATTGGTTACCAGTGTGGTATAAGGCCGCAACCAATGAAGCTTAAATAGTTGTGGCCTTCCCTCGCTTACTATTTATTATACAACGTCTGGATTGCATGCCCGGGACGCTTTGAAAATATCAGCCGCAGCCCGCAGTTATTGAAATGAAAACCGTCCATTTAGCACATCCAGTTAGACGGGCTTCCAACAGTGTGGGCAATCCTGTCTTATTTCGCGAGCGATGTGCCATTTTTTACCCGCGCTGTGCCGGGGGCGTTTAGACGCCCCGCTAAGGTTTTTCGAAGATAGCGGAAAAACGGAGGCGCGCAACAACGCCAAATTTGGCACAGCTGTTAAGGCATCAATTACCCACATAGTCTAAAATTATTGACCTCGAGTCATCTCAGGCCAGGTCACCAGGACAGGTTACGTGACCCCACCTCCAAAAACGTTTGCGGTCATACCACAGCCACAGTCTGTGGCCGATCAGCTTCAAATTTACTGGATTTAATAAGGTCATAGGTATCTACAATTCTTTTATCTCGGATTTTTCTCTCGTCTATCGGTGACCTAAGATCGGGTCAATTTCGTGACCTCCCCATTATAAGTCAACGGGGAAATATTAGAATGCTTCCTATTCCGAGGATACGCATGATAGCAGTATAATTCCTTCTGGATCATGTTATCATTGGACATTGTTGATGACCCAGGTGCAATTTTTGTTCAGTGACCCCTACAGGGTCAGCCGAGGTCATCCGAGGTCACCAATACTTTTTGTCAATAACTCTCGACATAATGAAGCGTGGCAGTACTATCACGCACAGTATGCTTACTTGCTTCGATTCGATGCTTGATCTGGTCTTGAATAGCCGTGAGGAACATTCGAGTAAATCACATCGGTTGTAGTTATCTTTTATCAAAGCTAATCATATCTAGTAAGTGAAACCAGCACCAATGTGTTTTTTTTTCTCATCGAGACACGTCCCCAAATATGCAACGTGACCTAGTTGGGTTACCACTTGACCTTGACCTGAGGTCAAATTCCTAAGTTAACCTAACCTAGTCAACATGAATATGATTTGAAGTACCTTGACGAGACTAGCATGATGTCGTACAAATATTGCCTTATCTCTATTAGGTAAAATGTTATTTGTGAAAAAAAAAGTTTTGCCAAAAATAGCCTTTTTGACCTTTGATGACCTCTGGAGCCTAAACTATTGGCCTGAGCTTAAATTTGAAGACGCTAAATGCGATTGCATTTTTCAAAAACTTTATATTGTTTGTTTCCGTTTGTTCTAGCTATCATAGTTCCCGAAATATTTGGAGGTTTCTGGGGCAAAGTCCTTAAACTGGAAAATCTTACCTTCGCTGACCTCTGGTCCTCTGGTGACCTCAATATTGACCTGAGCCAAAATATGACAGAATAGTTTTTAAATATTTCTTTACAAGCTTTCGAATGGTTTTTCGGTTTTTGTCTACGTCTCATGGGGGCCGAGTTCGAGGGGGATAAAAACGTTCCCCCCCCCCCCCCCCGACACGGCGAAGGTGGCGCCGTGCACCGGCACGTCGCGAGTTAAGGAAATTGTATCTAAATTATGTCTATGGACTAAGGGACGATGACACATCTTGTGAAATCATCTACGGCACATAACGTGCCAAAGATGCTGTTTAACCGGAAGCTTGAATGTGATGCTCAGTGTGATGCTGAATGTGCTGACAGTAGGAATGCTCCCGCATTGAACTGACGCTGCAGGTTAACATCGGAGGACGTTCCTGCCGCAGAGCCCGGGCCGCTGCCGGCCGACGCGCTCTCGGCTAACGCCAGCTGTATCCAACTGCGGCTGTACGGCTGGCCGTCAGAGTGTGACGTCACTGGGTTCAGCGTGCGGCTGCGGCCGGCCGGCGGCGGGTGGAGGGAGGCGGGCCCGTTCCCGCCCGACCGTGACCAGGCGGAGGTGTGCGGTCTGCGTTCGGCCACCGTCTACCAGGTGGTGGTCAGCGCTGACAGCGAGGCGGGCAGCACGGAGACCAGTGCAGAGCTGGCCACGCTCACTCCGGATGGAGGTGAGGTTCGGCCGGAATATACAGAAAATAAATGATTTTATAAAATAATTTGAATGGCGCCGGCTAAAATACAATACCTCGTTTGCACAAGCATATATCAGCACAAGCACAAGAGAGTGTAAAAATACGTGATTTTCTAATGACCATCGTATTAGTTACCTGGATAAAACCCAGTTCCTTTCTTTTCAGCGACCATTTCTCCGCTGCTTCTTCCTGAGAAGTCCATTGACGTAGAGTCACCCGTTTTCTGGCACCCTCATGTCATCGCGCTCATCTGCTCATCCGTCATTTGCGCCGTCTGTCTAGTCATCTGCCTAACGGTTGTCATCAGAAAACGGTGATGAAATGTCCTTGTCGAGAAAAGCCATGCATGTATATCATCCACTGTGATCGTCGACAATGCGCTGCTGCTGTCCGTGGGTTCTGCCCGTAACATCCGCTGTGATCGTCGACAATGCGCGGCTGCTGCCCGTGGGTTCTGCCCGTAACATCCGCTGTGATCGTCGACAATGCGCGGCTGCTGCCCGTGGGTTCTGCCCGTGACATCCGCTGTGATCGTCGACAATGCGCGGCTGCTGCCCGTGGGTTCTGCCCGTGACATCCGCTGTGATCGTCGACAATGCGCTGCTGCTGTCCGTGGGTTCTGCCCGTAACATCCGCTGTGATCGTCGACAATGCGCTGCTGCTGCCCGTGGGTTCTGCCCGTGACATCCACTGTGATCGTCGACGATGCGCTGCTGCTGCCCGTGGGTTCTGCCCGTGACATCCGCTGTGATCGTCGACAATGCGCTGCTGCTGTCCGTGGGTTCTGCCCGTGACATCCGCTGTGATCGTCGACAATGCGCTGCTGCTGCCCGTGGGTTCTGCCCGTAACATCCGCTGTGATCGTCGACAATGCGCTGCTGCTGCCCGTGGGTTCTGCCCGTGACATCCGCTGTGATCGTCGACAATGCGCGGCTGCTGCCCGTGGAACCGTGCGTTCTGTGGAACCGTTCTGCGACGGAGCCTGGACGGATGTGCTTTCCGCGAATTGTGCTCATCTGTCTGAGATGGGAGTCATCGCACACTGGATTTCATAACGCTGGAACAGAAATGTGATTACTACGAAACGCGTTGAGTACAATATTGACATAGTTAGACATGCGTTATGGAGTGAGGTGTTATCAAGTGAACGTTCCTGACTGTTTATATGGCATATCAGAATCGTGTAAAGTTGGTTTGGGAGAGAAAGTGTGGGACAAATGTGTGAGGGCAAACAAAGGAAGTTTGTCTGTGAGAAATAAAATGAACGTTTCTACTTAATGTTGTAAGATGCTGCCACATAGCCCAGTATTGTACCGGTGTTGTATAGTGTATACCCAGGCGTCAACGTACTGCATTGCCTTGGCGCCGGCGACGCGGCAGACAACCGTCGTGGATGACTTCAAACACTGTCAAATCCTGGTGTTCAAATACGCGCGAATAATATACAACAACCATGACTGTCTACTTGTGCCGCTTTAATATAATACAACATGGTAGGCTGTTGATGTCAAGCCCCCTGTTCAGTGATATGCATACGTACGGACGTGGTTGTTACGTGCTTATGTGTTTGTTTCACTATAACTGGCCATTTATCGTCCCATGCAGGCGCAGATCTAGGGGGCGCTAGCCCCCTCCCCTGAGCCTCGGGTCGGTGCGCTTGAAGTGCGCCCGTAGGTCGCGCTTGGCGGGCGCGACAGCGCCTGTGGAAGGGATTTTCCGTCCCGGGCGCCCAATAAAGCCTTCCCGACAACACGTATCGCAATCTACCTAGGACGACTTTAGTCACGAGTGAAATGCACTGCGCATGGCTGCGATTCGACCCCATATCAACAGCAGACACCCACGCCCACCTAACGAAAAACGGATGTCGCAATGTTCACTGGTTAAAGGGAATGTATTGCACTTGTTGGGGCGACTAAGGTCGGTTACCCCCAGAGGCTTCGCCACGGGGGACGGAGGGGGGAACGTGTCCCCCCATTCTTGAGCCAGGGATAATTCCCCCAATTTTCCCTGACAACTATAAATTAGTGTTCAGTTATACTCATTATTTGTTGCCTCTCCCCTGTTCAACTGTATTATCATTATGTTACCTCTCCCCTGTATTTCCTTTGGTAGACCAAGAAGTGCCACATCCACGTACCTTTCATACTTAGGAGGCGTAATGTGGAATGCAATATTGCGATCAGTTAAGACCTGGAAAAAGTAAGCAGGAAACTGCGGTGCGTTACCAAAAAACAGCGATTTGACAATCCCCATGAACCAGTTGTCTACGGATGGTCTGGGGGGTCTGGGGAGCGACATCCCCCCCCCCCCCCCCCCCCGGTAGATTCCGCAGCGCAGCGAGAGAATGCGAGCGGAGCGTGCTGAACATAGATCCCTGCGACCGTAATTGCTGTAATGGTTAGGTCAGGTTCGATTATGTGATTACAATATTGTTTCCTGCCACACCCTGGTCCATGGAGATTGTCAAATCGATGTTTTTTTTGGTAACGCATTGCAGTTTCCTGCTTGCTTTTCGGGGTCTTCACTGGTCGCAATATTACATTCCAATATACACCTTAAGGAGCCATAAGTTAGTCGAACATATAGATATTGCTTTGAAATTCGGTTTGGGAATCGTCCATACTTGGTTCTCCAATATGCATACTGTTTTTTGAATATTGTTTGAAATTTGTATTGTGTGGGGAAAAAACAGTTTTTCATCACAAAATCATAATTTCCAAATATATTCATAAAAAAGGAAGATAAAATGGAGAACCAAGTATGGACGATGCCCAAACATAATTTCAAAGCAATATCTATATTTTTGACTGACTTATGGCTCCCTAAGTATGAAAGGTACGTGGATGTAATGTGGCACTTTTATGTCTACCGAAGGAAATACCCTGTTCAATCAGCCTTCGCTGACGCCCCCGTGCCCCCCAACCTCTGTTCAACAGCAATTCGCTGACGCTGCACCTCCCGTCCTGCTCAACATCTTTTCGGTTTCGATCACGCTTCGCCCCCCCCCCCCCCCTCCGGTCAACAACTTTTTCTGACCGTGACGCTCCACCCCACCGGTCAACAATGTGCCCCCCCCCCCCCCCGACCGAAATCCTGGATCCGCGCCTGCCATATGGGAGCAATTCAAAACTGGAGTGACTTAAATTTATAACGCTATTTACGGCTTGTTCACCTGAGCACATTTTTCTCGAGTTCAACGATAATATTGCATTATTAAGGGAGTGTTCAACGAAAAACAAGACAGCGTAATTACCACTAAATTCAGATCTGCGAAGTTTTCCACTGAGAAGGCAACACAGACCGCATGTTTATAATGGCAGCGGCTGGGGCCTCGTACAGCAGACCTTGCCTCGTACAGCCTGCAGAAATATGAAGCAGCAGAAGCAAAAAAAAACAACGTAGTAAAGCTACAACGCAACTACTTCATTTAGTTATTTGAGTTTATGGCTTTCACTTATTCGCATAGCTGCTGGCTTGTCTCATTTCCTGCGCTCTATTTACCAGAGAAGAGTAGATTGTGACAACGCTTAATTGTCTTCGCGTGGGCACGGATTAGGAACCGATGGATTAGGCTGGGTGTGATGGTGATGCAGTTAACGGGTCACTGGGGGACCACTGGGAACGGAATAGTGGACCAATTTACATATCGAAATATGTCAATGTGTTAACGGGTTAACCCTCGCCCGTGCAGCGTCCGATCAGTGCGTGACCGTGCAGGGAGGGGGACGGAGGTACGACCCCTCCCCCCCCTAGCGTTTCGCCCGTAATTGAGCTAGAGCTTCGATTAAAAAACGAGCGTGTTGCTTGTCACAAGAGGAAGCCATTAACACCCCATTTTAAGGTAATAGGTTATTAGGTGACCTCTGAGGTCATGTCAATAACCCAAAAGTCAACCAAATTGTAAATGCGTATAAATTGAATTTAATCGAGCTAGAATCGCGAATGAGCAGATAATTATGCTAAATGGTGCCAAATTTTAAATCAGCGTCACAAAATGTCCTAGAAACTGCAAAATTTCAAAAAGGTCATGTCAGGTCATTTGAGGTCAGTGACCTCGGTTGACCCGTGGGGGCGCATGACCTCAGTTGAACATATCATTATGTAAAATGGATTCCATATTTGAAATCAGCGTCACAAAATGTCCAGAAACTGCCAGAAGCCAAAAAAGTAATATGAGGTCATCGGAGGTCAGTGACCTCGGTTGCACTCTGAAAAGGTCAATCGAGGTCACAATCTCAATGGAAACCATAGCTGTCACCTGGAAACACCTGCAGGGGGTAAAGTGTTATGTCCTTATGGGTAAGGTCGGGGACAAAATGTTCCTTCCCATGAAGTACTCGGGGGTCAAAATGCCAGTAAAAATCATTATCTATGGCTATGTCATGCCTGGGAAAATTTACTAAGCGATGATGTCCTTAGAAATACTGATCGTCAAAACCACTTCAGATGTAATATTCACTTAATCATCATATTCATCACGCCAGCATGTATGAACATTTACATTTTTTAATTAGCAGTTGCGTTTCAGCTCTTGATTCTCAATAATTTAGTTTCACCCATATTGCCGACGAAAACATATATACCAGTTATCTAGTTAGACAATTGCTCCCCCGGGGTGGGGGTCGGGGTGCTTGTATATTTGCAATGGAGTGAGTCTGAAATCGACTGTCAGGGCAGTCGATCTCATTGTTCTGATACTTTGAGAGTTCTACTATGAATAGTAGCAAATCCGGTTCATTCAGCATGAACATTCACATTCCAGTTATACCGTTCATCCTGCGCAATTGCGTCGTTTATGGCGCACGGCGGAAGACCCTATACGAAGGTTACTGGACGCTCTGAGCCCAAGCGGCTATGCGCCCTACTCCAAAACAACAACAACAACTGTACGAAGGTATAGTCATCCGGCGATTTGACCGAATCCGACTTTGGAATGGTGACGTCATCTGGACGGGGAATCCCTTGCACCTATACAAATAAATAATAACTCGCAATTTTGAAACACTATATAGATAATTCTACTGGGCCGAATTACAAACAACATGCCCTGAAAGAAAGACCGATTCAAGCACTCTGTCTTATTTAAATAACATTTTGCTCCTAAGTCACTCCTATTTTGACAGCGAAGGGGCTCTTATCTTACTCCTTCGCTAATGTTAAAAGGTTGGTTTGGTTTGGTTTGTGGACCAAGCACCGTATCCTCTTGGGACCAAGGTGCTAATTGGAACTCTCACCCTGTTCCGAGGGGAGTGTGGAGCCGGGAAGACTTTTTGAGAGGCCCGCCGAGGGATTGAACTCCGGTCCCCGGCACAGAAGGCAAGTATCTTGCCACTGCGCCGAGTTGCTCCCCCAAATTACAACTGAAATGTAAGCAACGTGTTTTATTTGTGTGAAATGCGTCAGATATGTATCCAGCAAGGTCACGGCATTGGCGGCCGGTGCGCGGCCGACTTTCGGTCTCAAATACAAGTCCTGCGCTCCGCCAGGAACGGAGGTTTAGTGAGAGCGTAATAGGGTTTAGTGGTCGACCAGATACATATGACGTCATATGGCAAACTTGGAATCTGACGCATTTCTGCGCCCACGTTGTTTACATTTTGGATGTAATGGCGGAGTCGTTGCGGGCGGTCGGCGAAGGCGATTGACGGGTGATGCAAATTGTTATTGTTAGGTAAGTTTGAGAATGTCCCTGTTTTGAGTGCAGTTCTGATGAAATTAGACATGTAGAATTAGTCTAAAATATTCAATTTACCTATATAAAGGTGAGCAAAAGCGAATATCGCCCAATAATTAGCTATAGATCTTTGTTTGGTTTTAACCCGCGCCGTGCCAGTGCTCGGCGCCACCTTCGCCGTGCCGGGGGGTAGACCCCCCCCCCCCTCTAACTCAAAAACTAACAGGGCTAGAAAGACGCGGGTAATGGGCGTTCGAAAGCTCTCGACAAGCACATTCGAAGGTACTTCGGATATTTTTTTCCTCAAGTCAATATTGAGGTCACCAGAGGTCATCAAATGTCAGATTTTCCAGTTTTAGGACTTCGCTCCAGAAACTCCCAGATATCACAGGAGCTAGATAGCTAGGAAGAAACGGAAAAAAACAATGCAAAGCTCAAAAATGCAATCGTTAAAGTGTCCTTAGATTTTAACTCAAGTCAGTAGTATAGGCCAGAGCTCATAAAATGTCAAAAGGCTATTTTTTACAAAACAGTTTATCACGAATAACTTTTTACCTAATAAAGACAAGGCAATAATTTTGACGCCATCGTGTTTGTCTCGTCAAGGCGCGTCATCGTTTCGCGCTCGCTCGTCCTTCCGTGGTATATGGGAAAAATCTTAATATGAGCGGCCCGACCCGGCCCGTGGCGACGCTTTTGAGAAGTTAATATCTCTGCAACCGCACGTCCGATTGACAAGCGGGTTTCTTTGCTGAGTAACAATCCAACCAAACCTGTTTGAGACCGGTGCTACTCATGTGGGTCACTACCACTGCACGTAGCGCGCAGTGGCGTAGCCAAGGGGGGGGCCAAAGGGGCCATGCCCCCCCCCCCCCCCTGGAGGCCAGACGGGCCCCTCTGGCGACCGAGCGAGGGCCCCCTGGGGCCGAAGGCCCCAGTGTTTTGGATGGTGTCAGGTGCCCGCAAAACGCCTTATGTCGCATAAAGAACGTCCACGAACAAATCTAACACGAATAAATAACAGCATTTAAGAGCTGGTATTTATTTCGAGGGCCCCTCAGGCCTTCCCAGGGCCTCCAATTCCTTTCGAGGGCCCCTCAGACATTTCGAGGGCCCCCTCAGGCATTTCGAGGGCCCCTCAGGCCAGGCACGTAGCCAGGATTTCGTCCAGGGGGTGGGGGGGCGGCGCCTCGAAAGGGCCCCTTCCCGAGCGTTACCCCTCCCCCCCTCCCCCCCCCCCCCCCCCAAAAAAAATAAATATATATATATATATATATATATATATATATATATATATATATATATATATATATATATATATATATATATATATATATATATATATATATATATATATATATATATATATATATATATATATATATATATATATATATATATATATATATATATATATATATATATATATATATATATATATATATATATATATATATATATATATATATATATATATATATATATATATATATATATATATATATATATATATATATATATATATATATACATATATATATATATATATATATGCAAAACTCTACGGATTTCGGCCACTTTATTTTGTGAGGTTCAACTTTCCAGGGGCCCTCTGGTCTGTCCAGGGGCCCTCTGGTCTGTCCAGGGGCCCTCCAGCCTGTTCATAGGGTCCTTAAGACCTGGCAAGGGACTGCACTGGCTGCTTTGTCGCCCTGCCGACATGCTCAGGGGCCTCTCCGACCTTCCCAGGGGTCCCTCTGTGCTGGCTCGGTGCTCATTCGACGTGTTCAGGGGCCCTTTGACCCGCTCAGGGGCCCTTCGGCTTGTCCAGGGGCCCTTCTGACATGTACAGGGCTCTGCTGAACGTCCAAGGGCCCTCTGGTCTTTCAGAAAGGGCCCTGGTGCCCCTAAAGAACCTCTGAAATGCTCTAAACTCTTAAAGACCACGCTTCGCGTAGTCCATGAGCGTGGTCTCGTCGGCCCTTTCCGGTGCGCTGCGCGCTGCGCGCCCGAAAAGGGCCCGCCGGGCCTCCAGGGCGGGGGGCGGGTAGCCTCCCCCCTTGGCTACGTGCCTGCCTCAGGCCTACCGAGTTAATGTTATCGACTTTTAAGCGTTGGTTACAAAATGATCTGTCCGACCTCCTATTTCCCTAAATATGGCAGCATTTGGTAGCATAGCCAACGAGCTACAATAACAGCGCAAGCCCTCATGTGGATGCGAGTGAAGTTATTGTGACGTTAGGACAAAATGTATTGGGGTCTGAACGTTTGGAAGAAGACTTTTGGGATGGGTGGTGGTGGTGTGGGGGGGGCACGGAAGTTTTTTAGGGGGAATCCCAAAGTCTCACATTTCTGAAAACTCATCAGATTATGTAAAGACATAAAGACATAAAAGCTGTTAAAAATATGTAGTTAGCTGTTACCTCTTACTTGCTGAACCCTACTTTAGCCAAGCTAAGTAGCTGTTGGATAGCTCTGTTGTTTTTGTGTATTTTTTGAGCAACCACATTATATTTAGATATAAGGATTAGATATTTAGTTTTGTGGATCGTTTAAGTATTATTTTTAAGCATTCATAGTTAGCTGTTACCTCTTACTTGCTTTTTAAAGGACTTTTCATTCTAGCTTGTGTGCGCCAAAATTGTCTTAGTCTTATTTTTGTGTTATTAGTTGCAGGGTTGGATAAGTAGATATTTTAGAAAATTAGGGATAATTAAGGTGTATTTAGTATTCAGTTTATTTAAGGATTAGATATTTAGTCTAGTATTAGGTGCACTCATAGCTGATTTGTGTTACTAGCTTTACCTAGATCTAGTTAAGGTTTAGAAGAAGAAAAAACAAACAAAAAAAAGTTAAGTTAAGTTAGTAAAGTATTGAAAAGTGCATAGTACCTAAGTTATATACCTAAGTTACTAGTGTATTCAAATGAGCATGACTAGGATGCAGGCGAAGGTAGCAGAGCTAGAGGCCCTCCAGGCTAGAGTAGCGGAGCTTGAGGCGCAGTTAAGTAAGTGTAGGTGTAGAGATGAGCCGCAAGAGGGTGTAGCTCCTGACCAAGGAACGTATGCGCAAATTGTGGTTAGGGGGTCAGAAAAGGAGCCTACAGGATCAGGGACCAGTGGTAGTTCTGATAGGGGCATAAGGGAGGAGGATAAGGCAAAAGTGGATAGTGCGGCTGGGGTTTGGAAGTGTGTTGGAGGGTCACGTTTCTGGAGACCCAACATTGTGGAAAGTAATGCTAGGGCCACAGACAGTAAGGATGAGGAGGGGTGCTGGGTAATGGAAGGTGGTAGCAGAATCTGGAGGAGGAAGAGGGAAGGGGATCAGGAGGGATGGACAAAAGTTCAGGGTAGAGTCAGGCAGTACAGCCCCAGGGAACATCAGCAGGTTACACTAGCAAATAGGTTCAGTGCGTTAGAGTCAGCAGCTGAAAGTGACAAGGTACAGATTCAGCATTTAGTGGTTGGGGACTCGAGGGTAAGGCCCTTAAGGCGAACATTCTGTGGGAAGAGGGACAAATGTATAGTTAAACCGGGGGCAAAAGTAGTTGATATGGGCCCTGTCATTGAGGCAGAACTGGGTAGGAGTAGCCCGGAGACAGTTATAATACAGGTGGGGGTGAACAACATAGGACCTAGACAGAGTGTGAGAATAGTAGCGGAGTACCGGAGCCTGCTGCAGAGGTTGAAGGAGTCCAGGAAACCAGTCATTGTGACTGGCATCCTCCCTCGCTGTGGAGCCAGTGAGGAGTGGTACTCAAGAGCTCTGTCTGTGAACAGCTCAGTTCAGAACTTATGTTCAGCTATGGGGCTTAGTTATGTAGACTTATGGGATCAGTTCTATGAGTGGCATAGGTACTATATGAAGGATGGGCTTCACTTATCAGATGAGGGGGCAAGGGCTTTGGGAGATGCCTACAGAAGTGTCATTCAGGGAAACTAGGTAGGAGGGGGGGTTCAGGGACGCTAGTACTAGGGCATCAAGAAGTAAGCATTGGTAGAAGTTCATGTCAGAATAGGACAGTAGATCATAATTCCCTCAGAATTAGTAGAGTCAGCTCAAAGTATAAGATCACATGTGTGTTGCTGAATGCCCAAAGTATTAGGTCTAAATTTGATGAGTTTGAGTGTTATGTTGCCCTTGAAAAGCCTGATATCATTTGTGTAACCGAGACATGGGTTAGTGAGGGGTATAATAGGGATAGGCTACAGGATTTCGAGTTACAAGGGTATAACATGTTCTCATACTGCAGAGAATCACGGCAGGGAGGCGGAGTGTTTGTATATGTAAATAGCTTGTACTGCACTACTAGAGTTGATGATTCTAGTAAAGTAAAAGAAGTAGAATCAATCTGGCTTGACATTAAAATTGGTACAGGAAACAGAGGAAGGTTGAGGATAGGTGCATTTTACAGACCAGGGAATCTTCCAAGGAACTCCCAAGCTGAAACAGACCAAGATATTTGTGAGGAAATACGTAGGAACTTTCGGGCTCAGTGTCTTATTATGGGAGATTTTAACTTAAGAGGATACGAAAGTATAGCAGAGGAAACAAATGAGTGTAGGTTGTATAGGCAAATCTTTGAAGAGGAGCTTTTCATGCATCAGTTTGTAACAGAGCCAACCAGACATTGCTCCATTCTAGACCTTGTATTCTCAGACAACAGTGATCTAGTTAGTGACATAAGTATTTGTGCAGGTCTAGGAACCAGTGATCACAATATGGTTAAATTCAATATCTCATCAGAAATGAGGCCCAAAGATAACCTTATTATGGTTCCAAACTTCAGCCGGGCTGATTTTGATGGTATTAGAAATGACCTCGCACAGGTAAAATGGAACGTTGAGTTGGCAGGTTTAGATGCATGTGAGGCCTGGAATGTTTTCAAAGCTAGATTAAGCCAAATTCAAAATCGGCATATACCCCTCAGGCACAAACGTAACAGAACCAAGGGCAATCCAGTTTGGCTTACCCCAGAAGTAAGGAGTGCTATACAAGCTAAAATAAGTGCATTTGGCATTTTGAAGGGATCTTCACTAGATATAAATCAGAAGGCCTACCAGAATGCAAGAAATTCAGTTAAGAAAAAGGTCAGAGCAGCTAAAAGGGCAAAGGAACTTGATTTAGCTAGACATTGTAATGCAGATAGTAAGAAGTTCTTCAGTTTTTATAAGTTAAGTACAGTTTCCAAAAATATAGGTCCATTTAAGGTAGATGATGTGTTAGTTAGCAAGGACAGTGAAATGGTTGAAGTGCTTAATGATCAGTTTCAATCTGTCTTTACTATCGAGGACCAGAGTAGTATTGCAGCACTTCAGCCTGAGCTAGAGACAGAGGAGACTATAGGAGAGCTAGGTGGCATAAGTAGTGAACTTGTTCTAGAATATCTAAAGAAAGTAAGGCCTAACAAGGCAGAAGGACCTGATGAAATCCATGCTAGACTTTTAAGAGAATCTGAAAGGGAGTTGTCGGTTCCATTAGCCATAATATTTTCTAAATCACTTGCAGATAGTAAAATTCCACTTGATTGGAAAAGAGCAAATGTTGTTCCTATTCATAAAAAGGGAGATAGAAGTAAAGAGGAAAACTATAGACCAGTTAGTCTGACCTCATTAGTCTGCAAGGTGCTTGAATCAATCATCAAAGATAAGATTGTTGAATTCTTGGAGCAAAATGAACTCATCAAAGATACACAGCATGGCTTTAGGAAGGGCCGTTCTTGTTTAACTAATCTTCTGGAGTTTTTGGATGTTGCAACAGATAGCGTTGATCAGGGTAAACAGCTAGATGTAGCTTTTCTTGATTTCAGTAAAGCATTTGACAAAGTCCCCCATACAAGACTGGGGTTGCAACTTAAAATTCATGGGATCAGGGGCAAGATTCTGGATTGGATAGAAACGTGGCTTTCAGGACGCCAGCAAAGGGTTATATTGAATGGGTGCCAATCACAATGGAAGGAGGTTCTCAGTGGGGTTCCACAGGGCTCAGTCCTGGGCCCATTGCTTTTTATAATATTTGTGAATGCAATTGAGAACAGTATAGACAGCAAAGTCTTGAAATTTGCAGACGATCTAAAAGTTGTCAGGATTATTAGAGGAAAACATGATCAGGATGTTTTTCAATCAGATCTGGACAAGCTAGTTGAGTGGTCTGAAGCATGGCAGATGAAATTCAATTTGAGTAAATGTAAGATTATGCACGCTGGACGGGTTAGCAGTAAACATAGGTATGAAATGGGTGGGCAGAAAATGGAGCAGATTGAAAAGGAAAGAGATTTAGGTGTCGTGGTAAACAATAGACTATCAGCGTCAGACCAGGTTGTAGAAGCTAGGAAAAAGGCACTTAGAATGCTAGGGGCCATTAACAGAAATGTTTCCTACAAGAGTGAAAAGGTAATAACAAAACTGTATTGTGCATACGTTAGACCACATTTGGAGTATTGTGTACAAGCCTGGTCTCCAACATATGAGAAAGATTGCTGGTTGTTAGAAAGAGTTCAAAAAAGGGCAACAAAAATGATTAATTGTCTTGGTAGTTTACCTTATGAAGATAGATTAAGGAAATTGGGTATGTTTTCACTTAGATATAGAAGGCTAAGAGGAGATCTAATTGAAGTCTTCAAATTTGTAAATAGTCAGCATTCTGGATATTTAAAGGGTATGTTTGAGTTCAATAGGGAAAATCGAGGTAGAGGTCATCAGCATAAACTCATTATGAAACAAAGTAGGACTAGGCTACGACAGTCATTTTTCAGTAGAAGGGTTGTAGGACATTGGAATATGCTACCAGGGGATGTCGCTGATGCAGTGACACTTGCTTCCTTCAAAATTAGATTAGATAAATACTTTACAGAGAAGGGATTAGTTCATAAATACTCGTGGGATTAGCCTTCTTTTATGCAGGTAGAGTAAGGTGATTTGAAGGGGCGAGACTGGTGGAGGGGGGGGGGGGGGATGGGGGGGGGGGGGGGGGTGCAACCTCGGATGGGCCCAAGAGGCTCTTTGTTGCACTTTTCTTTTATGTCTTTATGTCTTTATGTCATACAGATCGAACTATTTAATGGTGAGAAATATTTTGATATGACCTTACAAAATACTATTCAAGTTTTAGTGCATTTATATATATATATATATATATATATATATATATATATATATATATATATATATATATATATTATATGAATTTTCGGCCACAGGCCATGATCACATATACAATAAAGCAAAGATAAATGAATATGTCACACCAAAACCTAGCCAGTGGTTACATTATCAATTTCCCTGCACCTTTCATGTGATAGCATACATGGTACCTATACTTTAATAACACACACTCATCAAAATAACACAAACATGTAAGTCAGTATTGCTTTTTAGTGAACACTCCTCTAAAACCAGTCAAATGATGTGCCAAGACGAAACATTTCTGTTCAGCACCAGTTTATGTTTTCAAATGTGGAGGGATTCATAAATTTTTCTGTGCTGATGGTCACTAGTTTTTGGGGTAAAATCTCAACAGACAAGGGGATTTCTCCATGTAGACATTGGTGCCCCCGGTGAGCCGCTATGAAATGATCTCCAATAGGTGTCTCAGGGGTTTTGTTTTTTGCAGTGAGGACGTGTTCATCAAAACACAGTCTGATTGGTCTTTTTGTTTCCCCTATGTAGGTCACATCTTCCCCCTTGGCCCCACAGACAACACATGGAATCTTATAAACTACCCCAGAAGTTAAACATCCACCTTTAAGACCAGGCTCGCACACATTGCAAACATGTAAACCAGACAGACACTGTGGTTGTGAAAAGGCAGAACAAGTAAGACAGCTTTTCAGTGTTTGGCCATGCAACCGCCACTCCATGTGAGATTGTTTAGCAATAGAGTTAACTTTCGCACACACACTCGTCAATGTATGGCAAGCCAGCCTTGGAATTTTTGCCATTTTCTGGGCTTTTTGGGTCCAAAGAATTTTGCTCTTCATATTTATTTGTTCAGGAAATTTGCTCTCTTTTCGCCTGATCTTACCGACATTGTAGTTAAAATATAATTAAATTTTCCTCAGTGATTTAATATCTATTACAAATCAGGATTTTTTACTTTCCAAGTAAAATAATTAAAACAAAATGAAAATCTTAACTTGCCTGACAATATAATTTTACTCTCCACCTATGGATTTTTACTCTCCGGACCAGGTTGTGAAATGAAAAATCCAACACTGGTCAGGTACCCGTCAAGTGACTTGTGCTCTTCCTTCTTCCTTTGCTGACCTGGTTCATTCTGTCCAATGTTACAAGGTCGTCCTTTCTGTGACTAGACTACTTCCTGGTGCAGGCGGCGCACAAGCTGCTTTCTATAGCCATTTGCTTTGAATAACTCCTGAATTTGCTGGCAAGAATGGGAGCTAGCAGCTGCATCCCAGTTAAAAGATACAACTATTGATGGCAAAGGCATTTGATGGTGACTCCTACACTCCCGTACCAATCCAGTCCAGTATGCAAAACGTGGCAGGAACATAAACAAGATATTTGGGATAGCCAAATCCTGTCCCAAATGGGACAGCAAGCTGTCCCATTTGGGGCAGGATTTTCCCCTTTTTTCCCTGAGGACATTTCGGTCCTCAGTCAGCAAATAATGTTGACCTGGGGGGGGGGGGGGGGGGATGATTCACGATCGCGTTTGATCTAGTATGGATTCACCTTTCAGCCAAAAGCTGGCGGTCGTAATCACGATCGCGTTTTATCTAGTGTGGATCGGTAAATTGTTACTTCTGCCCCAGAAGTCAAAAGCTGCCCCAAAATTCCCACAGCTGCACTAACTTTACAATTCTGCCCCTGCATTTAAAAGCTGCCCCAAATCTCCAAAACTGGCCCCAAATGTTAAAAAGCTGCCCCCAAATTTTCAAAAGCTGCCCCAATTTTGATGTGTTGGTGCCAACCCTGCCCCGACGAGATCTTGTTGAAACTTGCCACGTTTTGCATACTGGCCAATCCTAATGTGATTGTTTGCTGATGTTTGGTCACCAGTGCATAACTGATGTTTTGATTTTCCAGCATCAACTAGCAATGTCTTGCATGATACGTGACTGTTACAGTCTAGATGCTGCACATCGGCTACCAAATGCTTCCTCTGAGCAATCAAGAAGGGCAACTGGGTACTTCATTGTTCAGACTGCTACAAGCAAATGAGAAACCCAAGAATATGCCA
The DNA here is from genome assembly GCA_036785665.1 of Chirona hameri. Lineage (NCBI taxonomy): Eukaryota > Metazoa > Arthropoda > Thecostraca > Balanomorpha > Balanidae > Chirona > Chirona hameri. The sequence continues at coordinate 110,817 of JAXIVJ010001163.1, forward strand.
GAAGCACTTCAGTGATCAACAGTTCAATGTAGTTAAAGGGAAATTGTTCCTCTAATAAGATGCGGTGCCCGACAAAAATCTGCTATGGTGAGTAACTTCATTTTGCTCTGAGTTACAATTCCTGGTAATAGTTCAGTAATTCACTTCTCCAGTGTTACAGCAGGCGCACAGGAGCCTGAACAAGTGGCAAGCGGTTTTGGCAGCTTGATGTCATTGAGAGGGTATACTTAATGGTGTATGCCTGTTTAACCTAACCTAACCCCGCTATTCAGTCTGATCGGGATGAAACCTAAGATTCGCTTAAGTCCGATTGGGAGAAAACCCACTGCTCATAGCCATTAGGTCTGATCGAGTAGTAAACAGGCCTACGCCATTAAGTATACTCTCTCAATGACGTCATCAAGCTGGCAGCACCGCCCGCCACTCAGGCTCAGGCTCAGGCTCCCCAGTGCTGTAATACTGGGGAGGTGAATTACTGAACTATTACCCAATTCCCTATGTGTTAATGTCACATATTTCACATGTGTTCTCCAAATAATGTATTAGTTATGCATTTGTCACTAATCAGCTTCTCTGCTGCTCCATTTGAACGCAGTTAACCCGCCATTGACAGGGGAGTTGAATGCCCCCCCCCCCTGATCAGGAAATGTAGCCAGGCCAGCCGTGGAACCAGTTCCTGTACCATAGCCTTTATATGGACTGCAGTTACAATCAGCAATGGTATGTTTCAGGCCAGCAGAGCGACCAGACTCAGCCGCAGAGGACCAGTGGACCGGATAGAAGCAGTTCCAGGGCTGCTACTGCGGTGTCAACCTCGGACGTTGCAGGGTCAGTGTGGTGGTAAGAGTTGACAGAGACACATGTCCACGTACCGCGAGGGACTACCAGCAGTGCCCCCCCCCCCACCACCACCAGCAAGGTCGCTTGCTGGCAAAGAGTTATGCTGTGTATTAATAACTGTGTCATGTACCATTTCGAACTGGGGACGACGCGCTAGCGCCTGCAATGCATGCTTAATAGCGATTGCTGAGGTGTTGTGTTGCCGGGAGCAGAACGCTGTGTTGATTCATTATAATACAGCCCTTGACCGGTTGTATAATCATGCGGCGCCCATAGTCGTGATTTCTGCCGTGCAACGCAAATAAAACGCAAGTGCATTTTAGCAACTTTTCAGGAGTGATTTTTCTATTTCGGCCATAACATTGCAGCGGTTGGTGGTACAGACGTAAATGCTATATCACCGTAATCGTCACGTTGAAATAAATTTCTCCATATACTTGTTTATCCACTTTAAGAAATACTTTCCAAAAAAATCCACAAAAGTTTTTCTTTCATTGACTGGGATCGGAATTCGTGAATGTCACAACGAAAATAAAACGCAAGTGCATGAGCCACGCGTAAAAGGACCGGAAGTCCATCGCAACATGCGACAAAGAAACGCAAGTCAGACTTGCGTTTTATTTGTGTGGCAAGAAGGCCGTTTCAGAGCCGTGACGGCAAACCCAAGTGCACACAGTGATTAAAATGCAAAGCGCAAAGCTGTTTTGCATCAAGATGCAAAGCGGGCCAATGAAGACGTGCTGAATTTTGCCAACGTCATGCTGAGTGCGTATTGTGTCTCATGTATTGTACGGAGTTACATTTAGCTACCTTTTCCTAGTATTCAAAACTGCGGTACTGGCTGTCTGTCAATATTTCTTAAAGGTATAATGACATATGGTATCTGGAGCCAATAACATACCGTATTTATATACATTTAGGTTTGAGTGGCAAACGGTAAAGCATCAATTTTGCACAGCGGACAGGTCATAGCTGCCCAAACAAAACACAACACATCATCATCGTCGTCGAGCATAGTCTATCTCTGCTCTGATCGGGAGGCAGGAGGAGCTGAACGCGCCGCTCAGGAGCCGTCCCCTGGTCCAGAGGCCAGCTGGGAGGAGTTCGCCGGTAGGCTGTCCACAGGGCGCGGAGCGGCGGCTGCTCTGCCGCGACAATGGGGCCGTCCGCTGAACAGGGAATGCCGTTGCTGCGTCTCGAACCGCCGGGGACGCGGAGACTGGAGTTTTGCTGGCTGGCGATCCACCACTGCCGTCGACACTCCGGCGCGAGTAGTAGGATATAGGCCGACCCCCAGAAAAGCCTCCAGCGCCGCGGCCGCGCCGGGAGCGTCCGCCGCCGCCGCCGTTGGCCGGCTGTGGTGTCGGGTAAAGCTGCGGTCTGGGCGGGGACGGCGGTGGGGACTCGTGAGGGGCGGCCACCGACGGCGGCTCCTCTGACAGACGGGCAGACGCCAGCTCCGCCGCACTCAGCTCCTATAGAGATTTCGAGTTTCTGGCGGCGTAGCAAAGCATGTAGGCTGTTGCATCTTGGACCCTGGCACTCCTGGACATTAATATCGTCGGTGAGGAGGCAGCTGGCGGCCGGCTGGTTGAGACAGTAGGCAGTGTAGTGGCCGCTGTGCTGACTGCCATTGTGCCCCACCATCCCGTACAGGTCGCATGCGCCTTCCGTGAGCATGCTCCTTTGTCCCGTCTGGTGGAAAGCATTGCCCGTGGTTTGCCGTCGCTCGGTCTGTGGCAGCGGTGGCGCGGACTACAGCTGCGTTACCGCGTACGATTGCGATCGAGAGGCGTTGCAATACCAATTCAGTCTCCCTGCGCTCGCCGGTGCGGGCAGTTATAAGCTGGCCCAGCTCACGGACGAAATTGGAGGTGGCAGCGCCGAGCACTCTCAATCTCAATCGCGATCGGCACGAACTTATAGCGTGAGCTAAGCTCCGAGTAGTGGCTCCGTTTTCTGGCTTCTGCAGCGCGAGCGGCGGTACCGGGCTCGAGGGCGGACTGGATCAGCACGGTGTCGGCAAAAGTGTCTGTGCAGGTGGCGTCCCAGGTCACGCACATGCCTCCACTGTACGGAAACAGCGTTAGACCATCTGGCCGCTTCCCGTCTCCCCGATCGAGGCCGACTGGATCCAGGATAGGATTGCGGGGATGCCTGCACTTGCCAGACCACGCCTCACCACAACATTCAGGTGAGCGTGACGTGGGAGGCGGCCGGCGCTCTTCACGCAGGAGACCCATGGTGGCCAAGCTTATCTACTTGGCGTCCACAAAGACGGCATCAGTGTTGTTCGCAGACAGCGACTCCGAGGCGGAGTGCCACTGCTACCCGCACAAACTCCTCGTCCAGATGCAGGCCGAGGCTCGGCACGGGGACAGCCTGCAGCCAGGCGACGGTGTGTGGCTGACTGGCGGCGACCAGGAGTGCCCGATGCGGCTGGTTAGCAGAGTCAACCATCCGATCGCGGACCGCAGTGGCTGACGGGTGTCCCAGGCCCGCTGGCTGCTGGCAGATGAGGAGGATGGCAACTCTTCAATCCCTGTCACCTCTGCAAACTGGTGAATTGCTGTTTGCAGGGTGGGGGCACGCCGCTGGCTGGGAGCAGCCCCGGGGGGAGCAGCTGCGGACGAGAGGAAGAGCAGCGTGCAGGGATGCTATGTAGGATGGTAGTACTAGGTCCTCAACTGAGCGCACTCCCGAGGCCTCGGTCTGATTGGCAGCTTCGCCTGCTCTCACGGACGTCCAATGATGTTGACGTTGGATATCCACTAATGTTTCACGTACCAGCTCGTCTATACCTTTGAGTGTATGCGATACCTGGTACAGGGGCGCTGACCAGAGCAGGTATACGAGACGAGGCGTTGACACACAGTGGACGAGGAAGAAGATGGCAGTGTGGCGGTCCAGGTGTTTGAGGCGGGTGCAGAGAGGTCTGATGATATCGGTGGCGCCATCGACAGCTGCAGCGACGCTGACGTCGCGCAGCGGTGAGCCTAGTAGTGTGATGCTGTTCAGCGGAGTTCCCACGATCTCCGGCAAGGCATTGCGAATGGCGTCTATTGCTGCGTCATGAGCTGCCGGAGGTGCTTGTCTAGGAGGGTGACCTCGCACTTAGCGGGGTTCAGCTGAAGGCCGAGCTCCGGGAGAGCCTTGGCGAGCGAACGAAGATCGGATTGGACTATGTCCGCCGGGCCGGCGAACGTGGCGTCATCAAGGTACCACACGTTGAGTGGCGACCGTATGGCCCGGGCGCAGGGGTCGACGGCGAGGGCAAAGGCAGCAGGTCCGAGGGGATCACCCTGCTGGACGCCACTGGAGGAAGACAACGTCTGGTCGCCAATATGTAGGGGTGTCGGGAGGTGGTAGGCTTGGCGTGCCATCGGGTAATCCTCTGGGCAGCGCTCGTATATCCTGGCTAAGATGACGTCACGGCGGATGGAATTTCGCACGTCAACCTTGACCAGGACTCGCGGGGTGCTATGGCTGGTGGCGTCGGCGTCGATGTATTCGCGCACTGCGTGTACTGCGGCTTCGCAGCCCAGCGGTGTGCCGACTCCGAGCTGGGTGGGGCGCAGCTCCGGACCAAGAGTGGTTGCGATGTGTCTCGCTCCGATGTGTCCCGGCAGGCGGCGGTACACGCTTACCACAGCTAGCGGACGCAGGTCACCGTCTTTCTTCCTCAATGCGCAGAGTGACGCTCCGAACAGAGAGTCGCGTCCGCACTCCTGTACGAGGCCGCTCAGTACCTGGTTAGTTACTAGTTAGTGCTGCTATCGAGGTGAGAAGACGGCGGCCAGACTCGGCGGCCTCTCGGGAGAGAGCAACTGGCGCAGGTGTAGCGGTCGAATTCCATCGAGACCAGCAGACGAACCTGGTGGCATTGTAGAAATGGCACCATGCACTTGCTTTTCCGTGACAGTCAGTGGGGGAGGGTCGGAGGCCGCGGGAGGCGGCAGTAGACTCTGGTCGGGTGGTGCAGGTGGGTGCTTCTGACGTAGGGCGGTGATGACGTCATCGGCGGGGTCAGCGAAGGTATCACTGGAGGTTAGAAGGTGGAGGCCGGCGCGAATATCTCTGTCGGCACACTTCGCTTGAATCCGGCGTGCGAGTGATTCGGGGGTAGCCGTACGTGGAGCGGGGGCGCTCCTCTGTACCGTTACCGGAGGAGGAGGAGGCGCGGAGTCCAACCCGGCGACATGACGTACATGTGTGAGGCCATGGTCAGACGTCGTTCGCCGCTTTTGAGGGAATCTGGTGCGCGTAGTATAACAAAAGCGAACGAAAGGAACTTCCACCACGATGATGAGGTGGAGCTGCTCATAGCTTCGTTCATCAATGCTGAAAGTGAGTCAGCGACCATAGGCCGCGCCGTCTTGGGAATCCGGGCAATGACCTTGGTGCTGGCTGGTTGTCCTCAATCTTCCGTTCACTAGTCTAAAGTTGAATAAGGTACAATAATAACCACAGGTTTCCTTATCGGACAACCTCATTTATAACCTCAAAACTCGGAGCTGGCGGAAGGCCTGTCGACTCAAACTAATCCCAAAGTGAAAAACCGACGCCTTTCCGAACATACCAATGCTAACAAACGACAAGTAGCAAGCAAGTGATATTTGACTACCAAAATTCAACGGAAAAAGAACGCAAGTGCGCACTTGCGTTTTTTATCAGTATATTTGACTACCAAAAGTCAACGGAAAAAGAACGCAAGTGCGCACTTGCGTTTTTATCTGTTGAATCTGACGAGTGAAAGAAGAACATGCGTTTATTCGTTGCATCTCTTGGAACTTGCGTTTTATTTCCGTACCAAACTGGGCAAGCCTCTTACTTGCGCTTATTTAAAAACAAGAAAATCGAAAATTCTGGGCGAATCATGCTAGTTGTCAAAAAAATATTTGGTGGGATGACGTGGATCGTTGTTACGAACATATCGGTGTAAAAACCTAAAAATGGCCAAAAATGCACTTGCGTTGCACGGCAGATTTGTTGAATTTCAGGTATCGTAACTTTTAAAAACATCGTTACGCGAATATAACAACTACAACCATCACAGAAGAAACAAATTGCTTGTGCGTAAACGTTTTGGTTGTGACAATCCAATCCCTATGATTGCCAAATAGTCTGGGTTCGGTGGCATATCTTTTAGTCTCAGTCGGGATCAGCTGGTAACACGGTTGCCACACCCCTAGTCGGAATATCGACAACATTCTTTTTTGTCCCACTTCTGACCTTTCTCGCGGTTTTACGTGTCGGCCGGAGCAGAGCTCCAACTAGCAAGAGAAAAGTGAGTCTTGGCCTCCCTGCCCCCTCCGCCATGTTATGAGGGCCGTGTGTGACGGTGCCTGTGCCTGGGCAGGTGGACGGCAAGGATCTCACGCTTGCTGAGGGCGTACATAAGCAGTTCAGCAGTCGGCTGGGCGGGTCGCCGCTGGCCGCCAGTGTGGAGCAGACGCTGCGCGTGCGGTTCTGGCCTGTGACCTGGTGCTGCTGGAGACGCTGATGCTCACCTTGCCGGACCGCTGCCGACTCAGCCCGGACGAGCAGATCGCCATCCGCGCAAAGTTCGTGTCCTAGACTGTGCTACAGGTAAGCACGACCCAGGAATGCGGCTGGTTAGAGCGACATGACGGTTTGTCGGAGTTTGAATGAAATCTTGGGTGACTGGCGATGCGTTGATGGAGATGGGGTGCTTTATCAGGTGTTTGTGTAGGCTATTGCGGAATTCGAGTATTTTGCTGTATGGATGATATTTGTCTCATTCGTCACCGGTACTTACAAAAAAAGAATTACGAATACAAACTTAGAAAGGTGAAATTTTTTCTTCTTTTTACATAGTGCCAGTTATTTGTGAAGGAAAAGCCACTGCTGGTCGATCCATTACTGCCGGTACCGAACGTGATTCAGTTTGGAATAGTCTGGTTGGACATCCCATACTTCACCATTTACACCAATCCCGAGTTGCATTTAGCTAAAAATCAACATTTGTATTGTCGACATGCACGTGAGGTTATAGTCGTATACGTTTCCTTCCGCTCGTCAATGGCTCAACTATTGTACGTATATGTAGATGTTATCTGTCGCGTTATGCCGGTGCTTGGTTCGCCCACCGGCGCCTGGTGTGTCTGATGTCTGCCTCTGGCCGTCCCCAGGTGCAGGCATACTTCGCGCTTATCTGGCTGGTGGAGACGCCCGCCGAGCCGGTCACCACCGACCGTCAGGAGGCTCCGCCAGCTGGCCGCCCTCAGCGTGGAGGACGTTGCACCGCCGGCCGCCACCGCCCCGTCGGACCGGCTGACCCTGCTGCAGCTGTTCACGGCGGTCATGGGCGGCGGCGCATGCCGACTGCTCGCAGGCCGCGCCCAGGCTGGTGCGATTGGAACTCGGCCTCGCGCTGCCTCCTGCTCGGACTGGTGCTGCTCAACCTCAGCCAGCCGGACAAGGTGTACGGTGTGTGTCGTCTCGGCTGACGCCGTCGGCAAGGAGCAGCTGCTCGGCCGGCTGCTGTGGCTCTAATGTTGTGTTGATTAATGGCAATTGCCCTGGACCGGTTCGATAATTATGATGTTTCGTCATGTCATGTTGCGCGTCTCAGGTTATGCTTGCTGTGCCTTGGTTTCGCACTGATGTTATTGGAAGCCATGCAACATACCTCATTGTAATGAATGTAATATGCGGCATTGTTTACCCCGTACTCATGCTGTTTGCTGTTTATTATTGTGGTATGCGTGATGTATTGTTACATTTGACGTTTGAAGCTGTGTCGTCCAATGTATGTGTTAAGCCTTTGCGATGAGTTGTCCTGTGATGTAAATTCATCATTTCTCCTTTGCAATAAAACATTTCATTGTACCAAAGTAAGTCATTATTTGCGATAACAACAAGAACAGTGGACCATTACGTAATACAACTTGAAAACGAAAACATTACTCATTACAATAACACACAAAGTGACACGATATGACATACACAACATATACATAACGACACGCAGACTGAACGCGGGAGTCGGCGCTGAGCAGGTAGTCATTCAACATGCGCACAGGTGGGGGCAAGGCAATTTGACCCATCCCAAAGGTTTTCCAACGCAGTTTCCCGACGGTTCGACATAGCACCACCAACTATGCATTACTGTAGACAAATGAATAGCCGATCTTTTGATACAAAACACATATGATATAGGTGCCAAGGTCAGATTCAGACTTAGAGCGGGTCAGATTCAGGTAATGATTTCCAGTTAATTCGCAGGGCATGTCACACTAATGTGACAGTACGAACAAGTACAAGCAGTGAAATGTGTTTCATAACCCGGAGCAATGCTTGCTATTTTCGAGATCACAGATTGAACAACCCCCCACCCGCGCTTGTCACATTCACCCAACCAGCCGGACATCAACATCAACCAACCAGTGGCGCATCATCTACAACGGAATGTCTTTATAGCCACTGTAAAAACCTTGCGGGCTTGGGTACGCGCGTCGGATCCCCCCACAGACGACGCACGAAGGGATGACGCGCCGATGCCCTCGTCCAAGCGATCCCCACCTGGCAAGGACACAGCAAAAACAAAGCTGTTCATAAAACAACAAATTAATTGTTATAGTTGACTTCTGAAACATTTTATTACCAAATAAATGCAAACAATAGGCTCACAGTTTGTTAACTTTGTTATTAATCATAAAGCTACCAAAGAAGTTGGAGTGATAAATTGTTGACCGAGGCATGGTTATGCGCTGTCATCTGGGTAAACTGCAATCCGAAGAATTGTATACTTTGTGTAGGTCGGATCCCACAGCAGACCCCCACCCATCAGCTTTAAGTATTCTTTACCAGGGCTTGCTGTTTTTCTAACCTTAACTTAAAACCTAACTTGAAGGCTAGGCAGCAAAGAATTCTCAGGACATTGCTACTAATTTGCCTGGTGAATATCTTTCAAAGACAATAGGGAATGAACTACTTTATTATAACTGTCTGTCAGAAGCGATTGTGATCATTGCCAAAATGACATACAGTCAATGTAGCGAAAATTAAGTCGTCGATGAGCGAAATTATGATATAAAATTGCTTACCACCACATGGCATAGTGGCGGTATGCCTGAAACCGGAACTGCCGGTGAAGGCCTTCCACGTCGCCTTGCACCGGCTCCGCCTCCCCCACCGCTCGTGCTGGATACGACCCAGTTGCAGCATGACTGGATCCAGCACAAGTTGTAACTCCTGGAAAACATTGCAGGACAGATTTAGGACAAAAAATGAACCAGTTTTTGTTTTGTTTGGGGGGGGGGGGGTCTGCTGATGGTGTGGTAACAAATTTATACAACATTCGATGTACTATTACACGTATGTAAGGCTCGGTTATTTAGCCACACATGCAACTGCTATTGTCATTAGCGTCGTTACACCGTGGTGAAAATCGGAGCCTGCGAAAATGTTTGCTGCTGGGAATCGAAATCGGGTCTTTAGATTCAGAGTCTGACACACCAAACCACTCGTCCACATACGTCATACATTCCCACATTTGATAAACTAACATCATCAAGCAGTACATCATTTGGACATTGACTACCTATCAATGTGACTCCTGACTGAATATTGACTAACATGTTTGTCTAATAAGCAGCTACCTATCATTAGCACAACTGCGGGCATGTTCCACCATAGCAAACAGCACACAGACATGGTGTTTGAAGACAGGTTGTGGAGTGGGAAATTCAGCCAAAAATAAGCATTAAGAGTGGAATATTCAGCCTAAAAAGACCATATGATTAACTAGGCTTTGACAAAACTGACCAATCAGAATTGGCTGTTACAAATGGCAATACTTTTCAGCCTGTGGAGGAAAACGGTTAGTATATGCTAATGCTTCTAGTTATCAAATCCATCTTAGTTTAGGGAGTGGAAAATTCACAGTAAAACTGAGAGAAAGAGTGGAAGAATATTATTCATAGGGTGTCATTTTCCCAAAATTTTAAAATCCTAGGACACTGCTCCATGCACGCCAATGATTTAGATACCAGTGGTACCAGTGGGTCCAATGATACCCAGTGGATATGAGCAGCAATGCTTCAGTTTGGCCTTGCGTATACTACCAGTAAGACGCCGAAGTTGGCGATGAACGAGCGAGCGCGAAGAAAATGTATGGTTAATTTCAACTCCATCGGGCAAGTAGTTTCTGAGATACAAAAAGGGTGCGCACGTGCAGAAGTACACGACCCCTCACTTGTGGGAAAGTGGCGGCTGAGAGGTCCCTAACCACGCACAAAATTTGAACACAATCGGCACAATCTTTATTGTAGCCGCTCACGTAAGAAAACGTGTCGAAGCAAATAGATGGGACTTACTACAAACTGAGCATGCTTTCAAAGTTTTTTGCTCATAGCCATATCAATGTGATAACTGAAGGAAGCTGAACTTGACGCCCATGGGGTAAAACATAATTGTTCTGTAACTGGCACATCACCAGGGCGGCCAGACTATACAAAATGGCAGTGATACACAATGCACATGGGTTAACCCTCGCCAGTGCAGGGTGGGGGGTGGGGAGTTGACACCACCCCTCGGTTTTTCGGGAATAACTCGCGTAAATATCAACCGATTGCGATGAAACTTTCAGTCCCCTACTTGTGAACAATTTAACACATATTCTGAAATTTGTTAAGTTGTAAGTCACATGACCCGTGACCTTTGACCTGTTTTTCAAGGTCAAGTCAGGCGCAACTGGCGTCCCGTAGTATTGATCCTTGTAACTTGTGCAGTTGCATAGTGTTTGTTGTTCAGGAAGCATATGCACATGTGTTTTCAGGTGACAGTTGTGGTTTCCATTGAGATTGTGACCTCGATTTACTTTTTCCGAGGTCAACCGAGGTCACTGACGTCCAATGACATATTACTTTTTTGGCTTCTAGCAGTTTCTAGGACATTTTGTGACGCTGATTTCAAATATGGCATCCATTTTACATAATTATATATTCCAGTGGGGTCATGCGCCCCAACAGGTCAACCGAGGTCACTGACCTCAAATGACCTGACATGACCTTTTTGGAATTTGGCAGTTTCTAGGACATTTTGTGACGCTGATTACGAATTTGGCACCCATTAAGCATTATGATATGCTCATTCACGATTCTAGCTCGATACAATTCAATTTATACGCATTTTCAATTTTGATGACATTTGGGTCATTGACATGACCTCAGAGGTCCCCTAATGACCTAGGACCTTAAAATCGTGTATCAATGGCTTCCTCTCATGACAAGCAACACGCTCGTTTTTTAATCGAAGCTCTAGCCCAATTAGGGGCGAAATGGGGGGGGGGGTCGTACCACCGCCCCCCCCCCCTGCACGATCACGCACTGATCGGACGCTGCACGGGCACGGGCAAGGGTTAAAAGGACAGATAACGCACCTCGCTGCGTGTGATGCACTGCTGATTTCCACAGCAAGTCTGCTCCGCCGCAGACGGCATCGGTCGGCATCTGATTGAGACAGATTCATGTTGCATGCTATGTAGCTATCAAAATTATATCTACACGACCTTTTATGAGTGAAGCAAGTAAAGTGAACCTGGTGCGCCAAACTATGGCACTATGTCAGAGCTCAACAGCATTTAACGTAAATAAACATATTTTGTGCACAACAATCTTTACATGAAACCTCAATTAATATCCGGATTATTGCTCACGATATGCATACACAGTGGTCATAATTGGAATATGCGCAACAACGCAACCTTACAGTCAAGCATGCATGTAGCAGTTGTGAATTCAAATTGCAAGGTTGTATGAATGCAGACCAGCACCAACCTGGTACAGCGGCACCACTCAGGTCCTGGTGTAGCCGGCACGGGCGAGGCTGGCCGAACAGCTGTTGCTGCCGGCCGCGGCTGGGTGGGGCGTGCAGGCGCTGCTTCTGCAGCGGCTCCTGGACGAACAGGAGCCGCTGCTCGAGGCGCTCCAGGACGCCGCGGCAGCTGCCGCTTCAGGCCTGGGCGATGGTGGTGGCAGGCGATCGGCATACGCCCAACGCACGTCTGGGCGCTCGATTAGGATCGTGCCGAGCAGGTCCAGCACTATGGCTGTCGGCGCTGCCTGCAAAGACGCCTCTAACAACGTTTGATGCAGATGAAACATACATGCAATGTCATGCTAAGTGCCTATCACATATTCATGGAATTATGAAGCGTTAAAACGTGAAATTCAATTAGGGACTTTTTCAGGTACACAATCGGCAAAACAACATCAATTACTTGTATTTCCTACTTTTTTACCAAAACAAAATAAGTAAAACACTTGTTCTTACATATAACATATGGCTTGTAAGTGCTGGACTAAGTCAAACAAACTGGACTAAAAGACACAAGGGACGAAAATAATCACGCTCGCTGATTGATGTGAATATTTATGTCTTCTTGAAACAGCGAACGGGAGCCAGCGACACAGATGTAGCTTTAATAATTCCTGGCGGTTGTGCAAAATACAGGCAAGAAATTCAAAATAAAGACTAAGTACATGGATTCGGGATTAGACTACACTATGGAAGAAACCACAAACTAAGCTACAAGCGTGCAAACCTGGCTAATGTGAACAAAATGTGCGCCATATGACGTAATAGTCGACAAAACAGAAAGCTAAAGTCATTATCAATGATACAAATATGCATGTCATTTGCTGCTAATATATGATTAATAGTAGTACACTCTCCCTGTAATACCAACATCATACATGACGAAAAACATAATAACTACAACACATGTGCTTGATCTATAAAGCTCTAAAATGCTACTGCTACTAAAGCAATGTGCAATTAAAATGGTGCGAACTGTTTGAAATGATTACTCTGAGGTCTGCTGCATGAAGCAGCACTGACTGCTGTCTTCTGTGTCTGTAAAAACAATAATCAGTACTAATTTGCCTGCTGGGCATCTTACAAAGACAATATGGAAATGAATGAACTACTTCATTATATATGTATGTAACAGTAACAACTGACAAGGGATCGTGATCATGGCCAGAATGACATATATTTTCATATATATGTCATATATTTTTTTAAACATATTTATAAGAAACACGCATGTAAACTGGAAAAAACCATATACCATTAGGTTCAGATTAGGTATATGAATTCAGATTAGGTGCTTAGGTTCATTAATATAAAAATATAACCAAACACAGGATTAGAATACATACATTAAGTCTGGCTGGAAAAGCTGACGTCTTGGCCCCCTGCTCCTACCACGCCTCTGGGGCCTCCTTTCAGACATGCTGCATATAGAGGGGGCAAGTTAGGTTGGTGTGAAGTGATTTTACTCAATTCAACTTCTATCTGCAATTATGTAGTGAATAAGGGAAGTGGAGTAACAACTGTTCTTTCCAGTTATGTAGTGTTTCACACTTATTCACAAATAGCATGCAAACTCATTCAAGGTGCAATGGTTCAGAGGGCATAGTGCACTGCGAAAATATGATGAAGCTGATACTAAATATTGTTGTGCTTTATATGTGAGTGCAAACATAACTTGATGAACAACATGCCCTACCTGTACTGGACATTAGCTGAAGGAGCAAATTCACAGACTGCCTCCCAAAATGGTACCTGTCTGTAATAATGTTTAGGTGCACTTGCAGTTATGTGTAGACAAATAAAACAAAGGCATAAAAACATTATTGAATGTTCCTGCAACATGCCAGACTGCAAAGCATAGCATGTACATGCCCAAGATGAACAGTGATTATCTAGACTGCAGGCAAGGTTATGGTCAGTTTAACCAGTTTTAAGTGATGGCATACACAATCCACTCCTGAACATCTTGGTGCACACACACCTGGAACACCTGGTGCACACACACTCAGCACACACCTGGAAATAGCCAAAAGTATGCCTGAGTTGGTGCACATGCTGACAAGATCTTGTCATGGCCTACGATGCAACACTTGCATGTCAAAATGTTTAGGTTTAGGTTGGGTGAGCTGGGTGTAGACAGGGTCTATTTGGTGCTCCCTTCTTCATAGGTTTGGACATGTCGCCAGGGTACTTTGTGGCCCAGTGTTGGTCAAGTCTGTTTTTGAAAGAATTGGTGGACTCAGCAGTTACAACTTCTTGTGGGAGTTCATTCCACGGTGTAACGACTCTATCTGCAAAAAAAACTTGAGTCTTGATAAGTGAGTTGACCCCTTTACCAGCTTCTTGGTGTCCTCTTGTTCTTTCATCCTTGTTTAGTTCAACAAACTGGTTGGGGTCCATGTTGGTTTGTCTTGTCAGGATCTTGTACATTTCTATCAGGTCGCCCCTCAGGATCCTCTCTTCAATACTAAGTAGTTTGAGTTCTCTCAAGCTTTCCTCATACGTTAGATGTTTTATCTGTCCAACCATCTTAGTCGCTCTCCAGTCCTCTGTACCTTTTCAAGTGCCCTGACATCCTGTACCATGTAATGTATGGACCAGCTGCCTGTATACCATACTCCAGATGTGGCCTAACATATGTGGTATATAAAATCTTGAAGTTTTTCATATCCAGTCTATCAAATGCCATCCTCAGTCTTTGAAGTGCTGATATTGCTCTGCTACCTGCCCTCTTGCAGTGTGTTATTGGCTTGAGGTTGTCTGTTACATACACTCCAATGTCTTTTTCTACTGTAGTTACTTTATGTGTTCTTTGTAAACTGTTTTTTTTCTTTCATGACATATTTTGCTTTACTGTTTGTTGCTCCACAATGCATTATCTGATACTTCAGATGATCAAACTTGAGGAGCAACTCTTCAGACCACTTCTCCAAAGTAGTTAAATCCCTTTGTAACAGTTTGGCATTGTGTGGGTTAGCGAATCATCTGTACATTTTGGTATCATCTGCAAACATCTTTGTGACTTTTCACCATTGTTGGCAATTAATTGACATAGATCAAGAAAAGGACAGGTCCCAAGACTGATATTTGTGGGACTCCACTGGTCACCATACCCCACTCGGAACTTCCACCACCCACAGTCACTTGTTGACAGCGCTCCGACAAGAAGGCTTTCACCCAGCTGAGTATTTTGCCCTTACTCCTGTAGCCACTCGTTTTTTTTTTGGTAGTCTTCTATGTGGTACACTATCAAATGTTTTTTGGTAGTCAAGGAACACAATATCCAACCCCTGACCTTCATAAAGACATAAAGACATAAAAGAAAAGTGCAAAAAAGAGCCTCTTGGGCCCATCCGAGGTTGCACCCCCCCCCCCCTCCACCAGTCTCGCCCCTTCAAATCACCTTACTCTACCTGCATAAAAGAAGGCTAATCCCACGAGTATTTATGAACTAATCCCTTCTCTGTAAAGTATTTATCTAATCTAATTTTGAAGGAAGCAAGTGTCACTGCATCAGCGACATCCCCTGGTAGCATATTCCAATGTCCTACAACCCTTCTACTGAAAAATGACTGTCGTAGCCTAGTCCTACTTTGTTTCATAATGAGTTTATGCTGATGACCTCTACCTCGATTTTCCCTATTGAACTCAAACATACCCTTTAAATATCCAGAATGCTGACTATTTACAAATTTGAAGACTTCAATTAGATCTCCTCTTAGCCTTCTATATCTAAGTGAAAACATACCCAATTTCTTTAATCTATCTTCATAAGGTAAACTACCAAGACAATTAACCATTTTTGTTGCCCTTTTTTGAACTCTTTCTAACAACCAGCAATCTTTCTCATATGTTGGAGACCAGGCTTGTACACAATACTCCAAATGTGGTCTAACGTATGCACAATACAGTTTTGTTATTACCTTTTCACTCTTGTAGGAAACATTTCTGTTAATGGTCCCTAGCATTCTAAGTGCCTTTTTCCTAGCTTCTACAACCTGGTCTGACGCTGATAGTCTATTGTTTACCACGACACCTAAATCTCTTTCCTTTTCAATCTGCTCCATTTTCTGCCCACCCATTTCATACCTATGTTTACTGCTAACCCGTCCAGCGTGCATAATCTTACATTTACTCAAATTGAATTTCATCCGCCATGCTTCAGACCACTCAACTAGCTTGTCCAGATCTGATTGAAAAACATCCTGATCATGTTTTCCTCCAATAATCCTGACAACTTTTAGATCGTTTGCAAATTTCAAGACTTTGCTGTCTATACTGTTCTCAATTGCATTCACAAATATTATAAAAAGCAATGGGCCCAGGACTGAGCCCTGTGGAACCCCACTGAGAACCTCCTTCCATTGTGATTGGCACCCATTCAATATAACCCTTTGCTGGCGTCCTGAAAGCCACGTTTCTATCCAATCCAAAATCTTGCCCCTGATCCCATGAATTTTAAGTTGCAACCCCAGTCTTGTATGGGGACTTTGTCAAATGCTTTACTGAAATCAAGAAAAGCTACATCTAGCTGTTTACCCTGATCAAAGCTATCTGTTGCAACATCCAAAAACTCCAGAAGATTAGTTAAACAAGAACAGCCCTTCCTAAAGCCATGCTGTGTATCCTTGAGTTCATTTTGCTCCAAGAATTCAACAATCTTATCTTTGATGATTGATTCAAGCACCTTGCAGACTAATGAGGTCAGACTAACCGGTCTATAGTTTTCCTCTTTACTTCTATCTCCCTTTTTATGAATAGGAACAACATTTTCTCTTTTCCAATCAAGTGGAATTTTACTATCTGCGAGTGATTTAGAAAATATTATGGCTAATGGAACCAACAACTCCCTTTCAGATTCTCTTAAAAGTCTAGCATGGATTTCATCAGGTCCTTCTGCCTTGTTAGGCCTTACTTTTTTTTAGATATTCTAGAACAAGTTCACTACTTATGCCACCTAGCTCTCCTATAGTCTCTGTCTCTAGCTCAGGCTGAAGTGCTGCAATACTACTCTGGTCCTCGATAGTAAAGACAGATTGAAACTGATCATTAAGCACTTCAACCATTTCACTGTCCTTGCTAACTAACACATCATCTACCTTAAATGGACCTATATTTCATAAATTATATCAGTCCACTGTTCAAGTGCTTCTAGTAGGTTTGACTGGTTGTGCATTGTGATGGTTGGGAAATGTGGACAGAATAGTTTACAAGGTTACATGTAATATAATGGAAATAAGCCAACAAGACAAAGTAGTTTAACATGATGAAGATGTGAGATGGTAAGCCAAAAAAAAATTGCAGAAGACACCCATATGAATTAACTGGGTGTCTAATGCAATGCATATCGGCCAAAACCAATCATGTACCTAATTTGAAGAAAACAGTAATGTAAGAAAGGAAACAGTATAGTTTTTTTCTGCTAGTGTTATGAGTCGGAGTAGAATTGTAATGTTTCAGGGTAAGGTAGGTTCCAATGATGACAAATGACATATCATGCTTCAATTATCAATAACATTGAAGCGACCATGGAAGCGTCCCTATATCTTGAGAACTTTGGTGCCATACTGACAATAGAACTATATAAACTATTTATGCCTAAGATAATACAATTGAAAGAAACGAATTGTGACCTGTGGCTTATGCGAATACAGCCGTTGCAAACTTGGGCAGTCAGTAATCCTAGTGCAAGTACCGACAGGGCTAGGTTATAGGTACCTACCCTGGGTCTGATAATGCACGTTTGTTTACTGAGGGGTTACTCCACACAGCCTTTATAATAATAATAATAACGTTTATTTCGCACCAGCGTTGGTACATATCCTTGCAGCGCACACAATGGGAAGGAGATAGTACACAAGACAGACACAACAAAACACAAGTCATACACTACCCAGGGTCAATGCCCCTCAGCAACTCATGGTGGTCTTGGTTCCGCTGTGCAACGATCCGATTCAGGTGGGACGCAAAAAGGTTGACAATGTCATTTTTTCCTGCTGCTGGGAGGTTAAGGGCCATTAGGTCATACTCCCGTCTAATATGAAGATGCGTTTTTGCTACGATACCATTATGGCCTATGACACTTACACACAGGGTTTTTATAATACTATTTTCACTAGAATGAAGCCTCTTGTAAAACAAAAGTTGTCTGCTAGCAACTAGCATAGGACAGGGAAGAAGCTTGAGGGACTTACATAGAACATGATTTCTGGTCCACACTGGCATCTTTACTAATTTCTTGATACATGAGTGATATGCCACACACAGTTCACGGAAGGCCTTCTTATCCCTGAGTGTGTCCCACAGCTCGCAGCCATACATGTTCATACAGAAGGCTTTAAAGAGCTTGATCACAATGTCCTTGTTGGCATGGCCAACCCTAGCACAGATCATATTTGCACTATAATACATCAATCGCTTTACCCTGCGAATGTCCCCTCTGTCACTGATATCGGTGGCCAATATGTGACCCAGATATTTAAATTGATTGACCCAGGCCAGCTTGTGACCATTCAAAGAGATGACTGGGGTCTGTGAACTAGTCAGATGTGAGGATACATGTGGTCGTTGAGGATTGAATAGCATACAGACAGTCTTTTGTACATTGAATTTGATATCCCTTGACAAAGCAAATGTTTCACACGTATTAACTAGCTCTTTCAGACCTGCCCTAGTGGGCGAAAGTAGCACAATGTCGTCGGCATAGGCAAGCACATTTACAGAACATTCACCAATGTGGCATCCTAGCGGTGACATCCGCAAGTTACATATAAGGTCATCAATATACACATTGAACAGCAGGGGCGAGAGGTTGCCACCTTGACGCACACCATTTTCTACAGAGAAGGGATCAGAGGAACTGTTAGCCCATTTCACTCCCATCGTTTGGTTCCTGTACCAGCTCAGTAGAAGTTTCAGGTAGGATGAGGGAGCTCCTCTTTCAGACAGTATCTGAAAGAGCTTTGAATGACAGACTCTATCAAATGCTTTACTTGCATCAAGAAAGCAGGCATATACTGGACTGCCCAACTTAGTATAGTGATTAATTGTTTCTTTGAGTACATAAGTAGCAAGAGTGGTGGAATGTCCTGTCTTAAACCCAAATTGAGCATCACTTGTAAATAAGAAGGGTTCCAGCCTCTCAATCAGAATGAGTTCTAGTACTTTTGACAGTGTCGTAGAAAGAGCTATAGCCCTGTAATTTGATGTCATCTAGCAGACCACCTTTATCCTTAATCAAAGGAACTAGCAATGAATAGACCAGGCCATCAGGCAGATTTGAGTGGTTAATCATGGTATTGAATAGGATCGCAATGATGGAAAGCATGTCAGGTTGCAAATGTAGCAGATGGTCAGTAGACATATGGTCCCACCCTGCAGACTTCCCACTTTTTAGCTTAGCCACTGCACAGCTCACATCCTCTGTAGTAATGGTAGGAGTACAGGGGGATGGGACACTCTTAAGCTGATTTAGCATTGCACAGTCACTGCTGCAGCTATTATCATTGAACAATGCTTGAAAATGGTGCTTCCACATATTTGAAATATTGGTGTTCCCTGTAATGCTACCAAAACTAGGGGGGAGGGGGATACTACCGCCCATTTGCTGCTTCACCATGGTCCAGAAGCGATTGGGTTCCTGATTATGCAAAGACATAGCTAGCTTGTTTGCGTTTAGCCTTTTCTGTTTCCTTCTAAAACTCCTTAACGCATATTTGAATGACAGTCTAGTCTGCCTCATCTGCAGAGCCACATGACCCTCTTTGGGTGAGCCACATGACCTCCAGTACAGGAATGCCTTTCGGGCCAATTCATGCAACAGTTTTACAGAGTGATTCCATCCAGGAACAGATTTAGGGTGATTATTGTGATGCACCCGCTTTTGCACAATACAGTGAGTCCCACTGAAAGTGATGGCATCTGTTAAAGCTTTATAACAGTTTGATATTTTGGCTAAGTATGAGCCCTGCTCACAATTTGTACTACACATGGTTCTAAGCTCTCTGATGATTAAGTGGAAAAGTGGGCCTAGCTCCCCATGAATTGAATGATTGTATGCAATCACATCTTGCGCATTTGCAGAGCTCCAGCAAGGTTTTGACAACTTTGGGATAACTGGCTCATGGGACACAAGTACAGTAGGTTGTAAAATAAACTAGATTACTAATGGCATATGGTCAGTAACACTAATATCATAGTTCACAAATATACTTTGGATGGCAGAGTGCAGACTAGGACTGCAAATGCAGTGATCCAGCCATGATGTAGACCCATGAGCAGCACTGACAAAAGTGTACGTGTTTCTTGAGGGGCCTATGATATTTAGATCAGATAAGAGGAGGTCATTTTCTGAACAAAATTCTGTGAGTTCAGTAAAGAAGGTTGAACCATGACTGTTGGCATTGAAATCACCAATTATACCAAAGTAGTTTGTTTTTGTACCAATAGCATCAAGTGTGCAAGCAAGCTGTCCAAGATACATGCAGAATTGGTCATGGCTCTCCAAATCTCTATAGTCTGTTGGAAGATACACATTAAGTAATGACACTGTACCCAAATTTGTCAATATGTCAATTTCCATCACCCGTTTGTTTATAGTATTTACTTTTGTACTGGATTGTAATGTCTTCTTCCATAAGATAGCTACACCGCCAAAAGGTCTGCCGTTTAAAAGTGCACTAGAGGAGTCAAAGGCAGAGATTCCTTGACCAAGGAAGTCTTTGTGAATGTTGCTCAATATATGTAATTCAAATTTAGCTAGCCAGGTTTCTTGTAAAAACACTATGTCATGCATGTCACAGATTGAATGCACCTCAGACAATGAGCTTTTCAGGGAGTGACAATTAAAGGAGCAGATTTTGAGCATGTTTGAAGAGGTGAGGGAACACAAACACTACACTACACTAAACACATTACCCACACTGGCACTGCGTGCTATCTGCTTTAGGGTGCTTACAGGTTTGGCTGCACTCTTAGCCACCTTAGGTTGGTAGTACCTTTTGATGGATACATGGGTAGGCCACTTATCAGGAAGAAGGATCAGGTTAACTTCCTCAGCTGGTACAGTAACCTTAAATCCTTTGTACCCATAGGTTGAAGCACAGTGATGAATTTCTTCAACACTTGCCTTGCCACTACCACTAAGTAGCCAGTTCACATGCGACTCTACAGCTTCACTGGTAGTGTCCGGGTCAAGCCTCCCAACAAAGAGGTAGGATTTCCTTGGTGGAGCAGCAACACCCCTAAGCAGAGTAGAGGAGTTCATCCCCATCACCCCCATCTTCCTGCGACTGTTTGGCTTTTTTGCCTTGGCAACTAGTGTGAAGCCATCATCGTCCACAATGCGAGGCTGCTGCTGCACCTGAGTTTTCTCATGCTGCACCTGTTGGCACTGCTGCTGTTGATGTTGGTGCGCCTGTTGTTGCTGCTGGATCTGTTGTGGCTGTTGGGGTACTTCCCCACGTGGCACTGCTTGAGCTGGTTTTGGTGGCAAGGCAGCCACACTGGCCCACTGTGGTGGAGGGGCTTGATTTGTGTGTGAGCCCACACAGGTTTTGGTGGACGACTCTTGCAGAGATTGCACAGCTTCTTTAAGAGTGCCCATGTCAGCCTGCATCTGGGAGAGCTGGCCTAGAAGGACTGAGATGTTCATATTTTCCGGATTGGTAGGGGGGATGTTGCCTAAGTCAATGGCACAGAACTTGGGCATGGCAGTGCCCTCCCTGTCACAAACCTGGAGTGCTTTCATAATATCTTCACAGTCTGCCCTCTCTTTTGAGCAGGTTCCAGTGTTTTTTCGCTTGATGTGTCACAAGTCACGGTAGTCACCATGCTCCACAGCGACAACCAACTCCCACAGGAGATCCTTGGCCTCTTGGATTGTATCACCATTGTAGAAATCCACACAGCTCTTGACAAGAGTCTCAAATGGTACAGAGTTGGCCTTGTTCACTGCAAAACACAGTAGTTCATTGTGGATGCAGGGTGGCGAATTTGGCGCACTAGGCGCCATGACGCTGGCTTAGAAATGTAGCCCAAGAAACCAAACACAATCTTGAATTACAGAAATGCGTACTTCATATGAAACACCAACATTCCAGCCACATTTTGACAACAAATTACCCTGACAAATACTAACTAAAGGGCATCAGATAGGCCAAGACGCGGAGACACGTGCCCCCGACCCGCACCTAAGCTTTTTCCCTGATCGCTCCTTTGGGCTCAAGTAGCAAAATCCTTACTTTACGTCAAATTTGCTGCTGAACCGAGGTCGCCGCACGTCGCCAGTCGTGTGTCGGATCAAGGCCGTATAAGGTTTGGTCTAGTAATCTTGGTATAAGGCAAGGCGATATATCAATATACCGTATAAGGTGTCTGACAACTCAAAGTACGGCAGCTTGCTTCCGAGTTCGTAACCGCTATTTTGTCTCAGCCGCGCACATTACTGCACCATCGAATTTCATGCGGATTCTAAGATGAAAAAGTGGTGGACAGTAATGCCGATCAAGTACTCGTTATCTGATACAAGTCTCGAAAAACGTCGACGTTTTAACGCTGATAATTGCTGAAATAATGGACTAAATGAGGATTGAAGTCCCTGGTATATGTCTTAAACGTGTTTAAAGTTCATACAACTGCAGAAGAGTGCATTTCCTTTCAGGGCGGAAACCCGTATAATCCCTTTAATACAATTTCTTTTGAAATTGTCAAAAATGGCCTTATATCGCGCCGATTCAGGACAGAAGGCCGTAAATTTGTATTGTTTATCAAAACTATATGTATACTCTCTGAGTCAGAGTCCTGACGTCAGGCGAATATACAAAATGGTTCAGCCAATCAGATTCGAAAGTAGTCGCGTGAAGATAGACTCGTATTGGAGATGTGCCAACCGGCGGCCGGCCATTCGCTTACTAGCACCAGCTGCAAGCTGATTGGCTGATGGTATAGCCTCTGCCCGGGCTAGAACCAGTACAACATTCTTTCGCCAGCACCGCATTCCTTCGCCAAAAACTCAAATATATTGGGCTGGAGAGTCTTTTCAGTCAAGAAAACTTGCAGTTAGGGGTTTCCCAACACGGGCTACAAAACTGCTATCGCAGTTTAAAACTAATGTTGAAGGTGAACTATTTCCTTTAAAGGAAATAGTTCACCTTCAACATGGGATTTTGAACTGAAATAGCAGTTTCGTAGCCCGTGTTGAGAAATCCTTATCTGCAACTTCTCTTGGCTGAAAAGACTCCAGCCGAAGATATTTGACTTTTTGGCGAAGGAATGCGGCGCATATATGATATACCGTACCGTCTGAGAGTCCCAGCACTGGCCTGAGCATGCGCAGACCAATAACGCACACCATAACATTAATAATTTACGATCTTCTGTCCTGAATTGGCGCGATGTAGGACCATTTTTGAAAAGAAAAAAAGAAACTGCATTAAAAAAATATAATAAAATCGTGTTCTGAAAAATTTCCGAAGGTGAACTATTTCCTTTAAGCTCTGACCTGAACTTGCGCGCATTACGCGCATTACTTAGACATTCTCAGCCCAGGGCCGTCCAGAGCCCGGTGATTTCCTTAAACCTATGACCTGCTCTAAATCCTTTGATTTTGAATGTGCGACTCTAAGATTGTATGGGCGTGATAAGGAGGTTATGCCCTATCTGTGTGCCGATTTTTATGCAAATCGGAATAGTCGGCTGTTTGACCTTAAACCTATAACCTGCTCCTTTGATTTTCAATGTGCAACTCTACAATTTTATCAGCGTAATAAGGAGGTATGCTCTACCTGTGTGCTAGTTTTCATGGAAATCTGAATAGTCTCCGAATATGTTTCCGAATGTGAATGTGAGCTAGTTGGACACGCATAGGTATTTGTCACTGGAATCATGATTGAGACAAATATGACGCAGCTATTACGAAAGCGACATCTTTTTTTCTCGTGTGCAGGCAGTGTTGTGCAAGGGTGTGTCATCCCGGGATTCCCAATGTATCGGCTGCCCAGTGACTAAGCATTAGCGATGACGTCACTGGTGCTCTGGTCCAGTCGTGGCATGCCCCGTCGCCGCAGCTGCTCTTTCGAGCGTTTTGCGGTCTTTTGACGGGTGTTGACGAGCGGCAATTTGAAGTCGTCGCCGTTAGATAAGTAAGTTAGTTAGTTAGGTTGCAAGTCTATGCTTTTGATTTTGTTTTATTTTAATTAAAGCATATTTTGAACATTAAAGGAAATAGTTCACCTTATAATTTTTTTACCCAACACGATTTGATTATATTTTTTAATACAATTTCTTTTTATATTGTCAAAAAGGGCCTTATATCGCGCCGATTCAGGACAGAAGGCCGTACATTTTTATTGTTTATCAAAACTATATGCATACTTGAGTCAGAGTCCTGACGTCACGCAAATGTAAAAAATGGTTCAGCCAATCAGATTCGAAAGAAGTCGCGCAAAGATAGACTCGCATTGGAGATGTGCCAACCGGCGGCCGGCGTTCGCTTGCTAGCACCAGCTGCAAGCTGATTGGCTGATGATATAGCCTCTGCCCGGGCTAGAACCAGTACAACATTCTTTCGCCAGCACCGCATTCTTTCGCCAAAAAACTCAAATATATTCGGCTGGAGAGTCTTTTCAGTCAAGAAAACTTGCAGATAGGGGTTTCCCAACACGGGCTACAAGACTGCTATCTCAGTTTAAAACTAATGTTGAAGGTGAACTATTTCCTTTAAGCCAAAACAATGCCATTTCTCGCCCCTCAGCCAGACCGGGGCAGCGTGCGGCCGTCTAGCCCCTCAGCCAGACCGGTGGAGCCCGTCTCGCCACTCAGCCAGACCAGGGCAGCGTATGGCCGTCTCACGTTGTTCTATTACCCAGGTCTCACATTTCAGCCAGACTGGGGCAGCGTATGGCCGTATCACCGCTCAGTCAGACCGGTGCAGCGTATGGCCGTCTCGCCAGTCGCCCCTCACACAGACCGGGCAGCGCATGGCCGTCTCCCCTCAGCATGAATTATGGGAGGGATAATTACCAGCGGTAAACGTAATCATAAATAGGATCGTACCTTAGGCGCAGACTTGTCAATGATTCATATTTGTCATGAGTCGATTCACAGTGATTCACGGACCATAATGCATGATTCAATCATGATTCAATCACTCAACATTACCATAATGAATGATTCAATCATGATTCAATCACTCAACATTACCATAATGAATGATTCAATCATGATTCAATCACTCAACATTGCCATAATGAATGATTCAATCTTGATTCAATCACTCAACATTAAAGGGAAGTGTCGACTCCGTTGTCTAACTCCTTTGATTTTGAATGTGCGACTCTAAGATTTTATGAGCGTGATAGGGAGGTCATGCTCTACCTGTGTGCCGATTTGCATGCACATCAGAATAGTCTGCTGTTTGACCTTAAACATATGACCTGCTCTAAATCCTTTGATTTTGAATGTGCGACTCTAAGATTTCATGAGCGTGATAAGGAGGTTAGGTCCTACCAGTGTGCTTATTTTCATGGAAATCGGAATAGTCCGCTGTTTGACCTTAAACCTATCTGACCTGCTCTAACTCCTTTGATTTGAAATGAGCGACTCTAAGATTTTACCAGAATGTGTGGTGTCGTCAGACCGGTGTACCCTGTCTGTCTCCTCACGGAGTTCCCCTAGCGGACCCTATGTAGCTGGGAGTTGGTGAGCTGGCCGAGAGATGGCGCGCGGGTATCCAGCCGCCGCCAACCCGATCGGCCCGCGCGCGGGAGACGGAGTTGGACAGCGACCGACGGCGGACCTGTGTGTGTGCGCGCAGTAAATACAGTCACTTGGGACCGGAGCACGTTGTGTACCGCGGGACGGACTGGGACCCAGCAGTAACCCAGGCGCGAGTACACAATACCTGGCGACGAGGTCAATTCGGACTGGAAAGTGGTGAAGTGGTTTGCGCGCCGCACGTGGTCGGGAGTGCCGGGATTCGGTCGGAGGATCGAGTTCGCTGGATCGCGAGGGTGGAGGACACTCGCGAGGACTCGTGCGATGTGGGTGGCAGTTTCGCCGGATACCCAGGTTTCGTGGCATCGAGTCGGGGCCAGCGGGCCGGTTTCGAGTTGCGCGTGGTCGGTGAGAGCGGCGTTTCGGCGCCATCTTGGCGGAAACGCGTCGCCAGCGCCGTGGTGCCGAGCGGCGAGAAAGCGGTCGCTGGTGGCGCGCGGGACGTGGCGCGGCAGGGACAATCAGTGACGAGTGACAACAAACATGGCGGCGGCCATGCTTCCGTGTGTCGAACGCTTCGTGATGGGTGAAGATTTCAACCGGTGGCTAACTAGCGTGGACTTGTACATGGACGCTATGGAGGTCAGCAGTGGGGTGCGGAAAAAGGCGATCCTGTTGCATCTCATTGGCCCGGACCTCCAGCAAGTGTACAGCACACTACCTGAACCGGTAGAAGTCGGCAGCGAATATGAGTTGTGTAAGGCGAAACTCAAGGCCTACCTCGCTCCGGCTCGGAATACCATCGCAGAAAGATTGGCCTGCCAGGGTGTGAAGATGGAGGCCGGCGAGAAGTTTGATAAGTATCTGGCACGTCTGCGGATAGCAGCCAACCGCTGCGGTTTCCCAGCGCAGTCAGTGGACCAGGACATCCGCAACCAGTGCCTGGCAGGCACGAGGGGTAAGATGCAGGAGAGGCTTCTGCAGCGGGCTGCAGAGAAGGGAGACACCCTCACCCTGCAAGATGTGGTGGCTGTAGCGACAGGTATGGAGCGAACGCAGGCCCTCATTGACCAAATGAGAGGCCCTGAAGCAGGAGAGGTGCAGCTGGTGCAGGGAAGCACTAGGCAGTTCACCTGTTTCAAGTGTGGCAAACCCGGGCACATCAAGGCCGAATGTCGCTCAGAGACAAAGCCCAAGACCAGCGGAAAACCGAGGCGGGAGCCAGTGTGCTTCAGGTGCAGACAGCCAGGGCACCTGAAGAGGGACTGCCGGAACGCCAGCAGCTCTCGCTCGGTGCAGGAGGTCACTGACCTGGAGACGCGCCAGGAAATGTGGCACCTGCAGGTCGGCAAAGTGGCGGAGGTGGCAGAGCAGATCAATGCACCGGAGGTCCAGGTACAGGTGAATGGCTGTGAGATGAAGTTTGTGATAGATACAGGAAGCCCAGTGAGCATCATCGGCTCTGGGACTCCTGTCCCAGGCCTGAAGCTCAACAAGTCCAAGCTAGTGCTGACCTCCTTCACCGGACACACAATCCCAATCAAGGGGGAAGGTGAAGTGAAAGTGCAGTATGGGGCAGTCACCAAGTCCCTGAAGATTGTGGTGGCAGACCTGCCAAAGTCTGTCAACCTGTTGGGCCGCATGTGGATTGCAGCTCTCGGCCTGACCTCGCACGCAGTGCTACAGGTGAAGGGTGGCCGGAAGCTGGAAGAGGTGTTGTTGAAACACCAGGAGGTGTTCAGTGAAAAACTGGGGAAGGTGCCCATCAAGATCAGCCTGAAGCTGAAGGAAGGTGCCCAGCCTGTGTACAGGAAGGCAAGACCAGTCCCGTTCGCACTGCAGCCCCAGGTGGACAAAGAGCTGGACCGTTGGGTCAGAGAGGGTGTGGCCGAGAAGATGAAACCTGGTACCTTCTCTGGCTGGGGAACACCTCTAGTGCCCATACCGAAGCAGGACGGGGTGCGGCTGTGTGCAGACTACCGGATCACTGTCAACCAGCAGCTGGAGCCGGTAAAACATCCTCTGAGGTCCCCTGAAGAGCTCTTCGCCAGCATCAGGGGCAAGAGGTTCGCGAAACTTGACTGCAAGAGCGCATACCAGCAGTGTGAGCTGACTGAGGATTCCAAGGACCTGACAACTGTGACGACACAGCGAGGCTCCTACAGGATGAACCGCCTGCCCTTCGGCATTGCCACCTGTGGGGCACTGTTCCAATCCGTCATTGACCAGGTGACTGACGGACTGGAAGGCACAGTGTGCTACCTGGACGACCTGTTGGTGACAGCAGAGTCAGCGGATCAGCTGGTGGAACGGCTGGACCAGGTACTGGAGCGACTGGAGACCAATGGAATGCGTCTGAACAGGTCGAAGTGCGTGTTTGACGCCCAGGAGGTCACGTACCTGGGGCGGACAATCACGCCGACGGAGCTGAGGCCGCTGGAAGAGAAAACCAAGGCGGTGAAGGAGGCGCCAGAACCGAACAATGTCACCGAGCTGAAATCGTTCATCGGGGCAGTCAGCTGCTACCAGAGGCTGCTGCCAGGTCTGGCAACTGTCCTGGCACCGCTGTACGCGTTGCTGAAGAAGGGCACGCCGTGGCGCTGGACAGCGGAATGCTCGGCGGCGGTGATCAGGGTGAAGCAGATGCTGTCGTCTTCGCCGGTCCTGATGAGGTACGACCCCTCGCTACCTCTGAAGCTGATCACCGACGCGAGCTCAACTGGGCTAGGTGCAGCCCTGTTCCAGGGGACGCCGGACGGGCTGGAGCGGCCCGTGAGCTACGCGTCCAGGACCCTGATTCCAACGGAGCGGAAGTACGCTCAGGTGGAGAAGGAGGCAGCTGGAGTCTCCTTCGGCATCCGTCGCTTCCATCAGTTCCTGTTCGGGAGGCCGTTCACCCTGGTGGTGGACAACAGGGCGCTGTCCAGGATCCTGAGTCCGGACAGAGAGCTGCCATCGCTCGCCGCGGCTCGGATGCAGAGGTACGCTCTGCAGCTGGCGGCGTACCAGTACCGGGTGGAGCTCCGCAGGACGGAGGAGATGCGTGTGGCCGACACGCTCTCGCGGATGCCGGTGGCGAGCCTGGCAGACGAGCGTGTAGCAGCTGAGGAGGAGGCCGCCAACCGCCAAGGGAGCGTGCTGTTCCTGACAGACAGTGGACCGGCACTGACAGCGAGGGACATCGCAGCCGCCACGCGACGTGACGCAGTACTTTCAAGAGTACTGGCGGCTGTCCGGTCCGGCTGGGAAGCAGTCGTCGATCCGGACCTCGTGCCCTACAAAACGAAGCAGGAGGAGCTGTCCACAGACGCAGACTGCGTGCTGTGGGGAGGTCGTGTGGTGATACCACGGTCGCTCCGCACCCAGGTGAAGAACGAACTGCACGGGGGTCACTTCGGGTGCGTAAGAATGAAGCAGGTGGCCCGACGGTTCGTGTGGTGGCCGGGTCTCGATGCCGAGTTGGAGGCCCTGGCCAGGGACTGTTCGGCGTGCGCGGCCAAGAGGGCGGAGCCGCGCCACGCTGTCCGTCATCCATGGGAGCCGGCAGGAGGACCGTGGCAGAGAGTCCATGTGGACTTCGCCGGACCGCTCTTCGGACACAGCTATCTGGTGATGATGGACAGTTACAGCAAGTGGCTGGAGGTGGAAGCGATGAAGTCCACTACCGCTGGGCGGACAGTGGCAGTGATGCGCGACATCTTCGCTCGACTGGGCCTGCCCACGCAGATCGTCAGCGACAACGGACCCCAGTTCGCGTGCGAGGAATTCGCCACCTTCATGGCGGCGAATGGCATCAGGCACACGAGGGTGGCACCATATCACCCGTCATCCAACGGGCTGGCGGAGCGAGCCGTGGGCACGTTGAAAAACGGCCTGAAGACGGCAGTGGAGGCAGGAGTCTCCGCGGAGCGGGCGCTGGCGAGGTTCCTGCTGGCGTACCGATCATCGCCACACGCCGTGACGGGGCGGACGCCAGCAGAGCTGCTGTACGGCAGAAACCTGCGGACCCGCCTGAACCTGCTGGTTCCCTGCGCCGACGCCACTCTGCAAGCGGCGCGGGAGCACCAGCATCTGTCGGCCGGAGGCCACGTACGAGAGTTCCAGCTGGGAGCAGCAGTGTGGGCTCGCTCTTACGGGGGCCGACAGAAGTGGATTCGCGGCAAGGTGGTCGCACGACCCGGACCAGTCTCCTACGAGGTGGACATTGGGGACGCTGTGTGGTCGCGGCACGTGGACCAGTTATTGGCGGCGGAAGACAATCCAAGCGCGGAGAGAGACGGCTCGGGAAGAGGAGCATCGGCGCCCGCGAGCGCCGCGCCTACAACCAGAGGCAGCGGCGCCGTGCCAGGGGGCGGCGGCCGCGCCGTGCCGGTGCGCGGGGGCAAAGCTGTGTCGGGGGGCGACGGCGGCGGTGCCGTGGCAGTGGGCGGCGGCGGCAGCGCCGTGGCAGTGGGCGGCGCCGGGCCGGTGTGCGATGGCGGCAGCGCCGTGCCGTTGTGCGGAGGCGGCAGCGCCGTGCCGGTGTGCGGAGGCGGCAGCGCCGTGCCGGTGTGCGGAGGCGGCAGCGCCGTGCCGGTGTGCGGGGGCGGCAGCGCCGTGCCGGTGTGCGGGGGCGGCAGCGCCGCGTTCGGGGGCGTCGATGACGACGCTCCTGAGGCTGAACACGGCAGTTCGGGTGATCCCACGCTGGCGGATGGTGGCGACGCGTCGCGGGACGCTGGTGACGGGGGTGCAGCGACTCCTGAGCCGGCGGCGGGAACCCCGGAGACTGGCGGCAGTGCGGCACTCTCCGGGGAACGTGCCAACGACACGCCGATACGACGTTCGCGACGGGTCACGACGAGACCAGAACGCTTCATCGAACGCTATTGAAGTGAACTCGTGGTGTATGTGCGTGTGTAATGTCTGTGCGTGTGCGTACGAATGGTGTATCTGAACCGGGTGGCTGCATAGTTCAGCGCTATAGGGAGCGTCCCTTTTAAGGAGGGCAGGGTGTGGTGTCGTCAGACCGGTGTACCCTGTCTGTCTCCTCACGGAGTTCCCCTAGCGGACCCTATGTAGCTGGGAGTTGGTGAGCTGGCCGAGAGATGGCGCGCGGGTATCCAGCCGCCGCCAACCCGATCGGCCCGCGCGCGGGAGACGGAGTTGGACAGCGAACGACGGCCTGTGACCGACGACCTGTGTGTGTGCGCGCAGTAAATACAGTCACTTGGGACCGGAGCACGTTGTGTACCGCGGGACGGACTGGGACCCAGCAGTAACCCAGGCGCGGGTACACAAAAGAATGATCACTAAATCGTGATCTATCTGTGTACCAATTTTGAAGCCAATCCAAATAGTCCGCGAATGTATTTCCGAATGTGAATGTGAGCCAATTGGACACGTGTGTTGTTTATTTTGATTATAAAATGATATTTATAATATTTATTATAATTGCAAATTCCAAGTTCCAAAAGCATTAATGACTTTACGTTTCATTTTTTTAAGCGAATAGAACATTTATTTTGATTTTGCATTAGGTATTATTTTTTATAAAGCATGATGTGGAATAAAGCGGCGCCGATGCGACAGTGATATTTGGGACATGCGGAGGTCATGTAAATGTTTGTTTATGATTTAGTTTTTGATATGGTATAGCTTAGAAATTAGGAAAAGGTGGGTACCTTTTGATAATTTTTCGTGTAAAAAAGGTGTGCGTGTACTGTGTGGTTTATGAACCAAAGTATGAGTTAGTTACCTTATCTAAGTACTTAGGTACTTACCCTTAACCCTACCAGTACCAAGGTACCTAGTTAGGACTGATTGAACAGTGACTTTGTGCCCACTGGAGTTGGACACAAAGCCTCGCTTTCTCTTCAATCATGGATGAATTACAGGCTACAGCTCAGGACACGGAGCTCATATAATTGGCCATTAAGTGCCTGGTTTGTCCACAGGGCACAGATGAATGCTGGGCCGCTGGCATATTTTGTGGACAGTTTATGCTGTTCGACCAAAAAATAATGATTCTTTGAGCAATGAATGATTCAATCAGCCTATTTTCTCTGTATGAATGATTCAATCAGTGACTCACAACAGGTTTGCGCATGAGGTGAATCGATTCATGAGTCATTCATTTGAAATAAGAATGATTCAATCAAAAGTAGTCGATTCACATTGAATCATTGACAAGTCTGCTTAGGCGCAACTATCCGTATCCCGTTCGAAATATTCGCACCGCACCGAGCCGCGTGCGGGGACAGCCGAGTCGGACCAGAGCACCAGCGACGTCACCCTAATGATGTGTGATTGGGGCGCTAAAATCCCCGGATGACTCTACCTCTCTTATACGGCCTTGGTGTTGTGAAATGGAGCTTCGTTGTTTAAGTTTATACGATTTCGTAGGTTAAGATGGGTATGCCTTTTATAGATAAAATTTTAAAATGCCCATAGCATAGATTGCATTATTAGTATTGGGTGCCAACCAAAATAAGCACTTCATTCAAGGGCAAGGTCAGTATCAAAACTAGGTATTCCCAGTGTCTTTTCCCCAAAACTGCTCTTTTACAGCTTTATGCCATTGAAACTGTCAAAGTTGATTTTTTTTGTCATTGTCAAATTATCAAGAACCTGCTGGCTGTTTAAGAAGTCGTAGGGTCTCAATATAAAGCAACTTTTGAGACATGATATCAGCATGATCAGGATTGGAGGCCTATCTGTCTGGCAGACTTTAATTAATTACATAATACCGTTTTTTACTAGGAATGAGGGGTCATTGTGGAGATTTTAAACTAGTGCTCAAAATGTTGGAAAAACTGAACACTTCACCAATGTATACACTTAAAATGAATTTTACAGCCCATATCACATCTTATGTACGCTGAAATTTACCTTCCGATGCCAAATAGTTACTTTTTGGAGATGTCTTATCAGCAGGAGCAACATAATGTTTCAATGTGTTGTTCCACAAAGTCCCACAAAGAGTAAAGACAATGGCTGAACATATTGAATGTGCAGTCACATCACTGCTCAGACTGAAGCTTGTCATAGGTTTGCATAGAAACATTAGGCAGCTTATGCCATCACAACCTCAGTGGCTTATACTTGCTTCTAAAAGCTGCTCCTTGTCTGGCTTTATTTTTGGCTCTTATAGGACTACACAGTAAGAAGTGAGATAGATCCTCCTTTTCTTTACCTCCAAAGTGAAATAGATCCTCCTTTTCTTCACCTCCAAAGTGAGATAGATCCTCCTTTTCTTTACTTTTTTCTTTACTTTCTCTACTATCCTCCTCTTTCTACCTGTTAGCCATTCACCCACGTTATTCCTTCTGTCTGCAACACACTGACACAACCACTCCATCGCTGTTCAGGTTGGGACTGCCAGCAGCAGTGATGACACTTCAGCGGGCGGTGTGTCACACAGCGGGGGCGGCGGCCGCCCGGCAGCTGGGCACGCGGCTCTACTCGGCGGGGGCGGGGGTGGCGCCGGGCGGGCCGCTGGCCGTCTACCAGAGCCGGCTGGCCGATGGCTCGCTGTACGCTGACGGGTACCAGGCGGCGATTGTGCAGCGGCTGGACCAGATCCACCACAGCCTGGTCGGCTACACGCCGCCGCGCCGCTCACTGCTGTCGCGCTTCTTCTACGGTGCGCCTGCCGACCGCCGGCCGCGCGGCCTCTACCTCTGGGGCACCGTCGGCACCGGCAAGACGATGCTGATGGATCTGTTCCACGACTGCGTGGACACGCCGCTCAAGCGCCGCGTGCACTTCAACGCCTTCATGCTGGACGTGCACCGGAGGATCCACGAGGCCAAGGTGCGCGTGCCTCGTGAGAGGGGCGACACCAAGCCACGTGCGTTCGACCCCATCCGACCGGTGGCAGACGCCATCGCCAGCGAAGTGGGGCTCATCTGCTTCGATGAGTTTCAGGTCAGTGGTGTCTGGGCTAAATCCAGACTGATGGACGCGTCACGCTCGTTGCGAGATGTCATATTCTGCACTCTGGAGTGCACCTTTGTCACGTGGCACATGGTCACGCTCGGTGCGAGATGTCATATTCTGACCTCTGGAGTGCCCCTTTGTCACGTGGCACACGACGATGGCTATACGACTTTCCTTGCGACTTGAGGATGCGCATATGACTGTTCTAGACTCTAGTGATATGTCAATGTTTTTTCACTGTGACAGATCTGTTAAACGGTATGTTCTGCGGTGTTGTGTCGGGTCAGGTGACTGATATTGCCGACGCCATGATCCTGAAGCGGCTCTTCACGTCGCTGTTCTACAACGGCGTGATCGTGGTGGCGACGAGTAACCGGCCGCCGGACGACCTCTACAAGAACGGCCTGCAGCGCGGCAACTTCCTGCCCTTCATCCCGGTGCTGAAGGAGCACTGCTACGTGGAGTGCCTCGACTCGGGCATCGACTACCGGCTGATGGGCGCCGCCAGCCAGCAGAAAACTTACTTCCTGTGAGTCGGGCGTCTGTGACCCCGCACCAGACGCCCCTGACGGTGTGTGCCAGGTGTTTGAGCTATTGTCTTACTTAGTGCATGTCCTCAGCTCATCTGTCTGTCTATCTGACTGACTTTCTGTCTGTCTGTTTGTCTGACTGTGTTTGTCTGATTGTCTGTCTGTCTGTCTGTCTGTCTTGTAAGTTGACTGTCTTAAGTCAACTTACAAGATAAGTTGACTGTCTTGACTGTCTTGACTGTCTTGACTGTCTTGACTGTCTTGACTGTCTTGACTGTCTTGACTGTCTTGACTGTCTTGACTGTCTGACTGTCTGTACCGGCCAGGAAGAGTGACGGGGACGCTGAGTCGGGCGTGCGCCGGCTGTTTAAGCTGCTCTGCGCCCGGGAGACGGACTTGGTGCGGCCTCGTCTGCTGCACGTGCGAGGCAGGGACGTGCAGTTCGAGCGCACCTGCGGTCAGACAGCCGACTGCAGCTTCGACGAGCTCTGCGACCGGGTCAGTGAAGAGGAACCGTGGGACCGTGGGCCTCCACGCGCCCACGATTCCGCGTATGTGTTGAGAAGATATCATAATTGTGACATCGTTATGTTGTTTGCGCCGCCCTCCTGCGACGCTGTATTTTAGAAGTTGGTCATTTAACCCTCGCCTTGCCGGTGCTCAGCGCCACCTTCGCCGTGGCGGAGGAAGGGGGGGGGGGGGGGGGCGTTCCTACGCCCCCTCGAACTCCTATGGGACGTAGACAAAAACCGAAATTACCGTTCGAAAGCTCGTCAAAAATAATTTTGAAACCGTTTCGGTCATGTTTTGGCTCAGGTTAATATTGAGGTCACCAGAGGTCATCAAAGGTCAGATTTTCCAGTTTCAGGACTTTGCTCCATAAACCCTCAAATATCTCTGGAACTATGAGCTAGGAACTCTAGCTACTATGATAGCTAGGAACAAACGGAAAAGCAATCGAAAGCTATGGAAAAAATGAAATTGCTAAGATGTCCTGAAATTTGAGCTCATGTTAATAGTTTAAGCTTCAGAGGTCATCTAAGGTCAAAAAGGTTTTTTTTGGCAAAAGTTTTTCGCAAATAACCTTTTACCTAATAACGATAAGGCAATCATTTTGACGCCATCGTGTTTGTCTCGTCAAGGCGCTTTAAATTATATTCATGGTGACCAGGTTAGGTCAACTAAATATTCGACCTCGGGTCAAGGTCAAGTGGTGACCCAAGTAGGTGATGTTGCACAATGGGAGACGTGTCTCGACGAGACAAACACATTGGCACCGCTTTCACTTATCTATCTTCATTCTGTCAAGTTATTGACAAAAACAAAATGTTGGTTACCTCGGATGACCTCAGCTGACCCTGTAGGGGTCACTGAACACAAATTGCACATATCATTCAAGAATGGCCTATGATAACATGATCCAGAAGGATTTGGACTGATGTCATACCTTCTAAAAACCTTATGGGGGGGGGGGGGGGGGGGTATAAACGCCCCCCCCCGGCACGGCGAATGTTTAATCGTATAAAATGTTATTATTAATTAATTTGTTTAATGTCTGTGTGCCACCTTTCAACCTAATGTCTGTGACGTCAACATGTCATTAAAAGGTTTCTGCATTTTAATATTGTATTAACCAAAACTCCTGTAACTGACCCTGGCTGCTATCCCTGCCTGTGTCCGGCAGCCGCTGGGAGCAGCCGATTACCTGACGATGGCGCAGTTTTTCCACACGATTATAATCCGGGATGTACCGCTGCTCAACACCAAGAAGCGGGCCCAGGCGCGTCGCTTCATCACGCTGATCGACACCCTGTATGACTATCACGTGAGTGCCGCGTTTAGCACACTGATCGACAATCGACATTCTGTTCTATATGCGTGAATGCCGGTTGCGGTGGCGCGTGAGACCTCGAAGCTGAACAACGTGAGGGGTCCTGTGAAATGTTCGCATCCGTAAAGGAAATCAGCCACTTTTATAATGGGGTTTTAAATTACTGAGGTAGCAGTAATTGAAGGCCATGCCCAGAAATCACTTGCGGTGTACTCCCGTTTGGTTGTAAGGACTCTCCTGCCGAGCATATTTGATGTATTTTCCTGAACTTTGATGCGTTGTCGAAAATTTTGGCTCTTTGTCGAAAAGTTTCATATGGTAGCATGTGTTAAAAGCAGTGTTACTGGACCAGCGAGCGAACCCTTCGGCGATGATAATATTTGCTTGTTATGTAAATAATTATAGGATAATCATTACATTTGTAGTTACCACTTTTATAAATAGTTATTTTTACATAAGTTCCGAGACTTTTACATCTTCTTTCGAAGCACTCAATGTCATAACAACATGCGCCACTTTTGAAATCCGCACTACTTCTCGCAATCTATACTGAATAATGAATATGCGAGTCTTATGTTTTCTAAATATATTGCTTTTGAAAAAAGTTATATTTTAGGGTATATCTTGACAATGTAGCCAAACCATAACCAACCATTCAACGTTTTCAGGTACGAATACCCCTAGTTAGCACATTCACAGCAATTTAGCAAAGTGACTGGTTTCATTTAAAGGGAATGTTTCACCTTTGTATTAGTTTTAAACTGAGATAGCCATTATCATGGGCCGTTATTTAAATGCCTAAATTACTAAGGTCATTTTGTTCCCAAAACTTAACCGTTTTTAAGCAAGCAATTTAATTTACCATTTGCAAAATGACTCCAGGCTGGTGCAGCCGCTGATTGACTGACAGTC
Organism: Chirona hameri; assembly: GCA_036785665.1. Classification (NCBI taxonomy): domain Eukaryota; kingdom Metazoa; phylum Arthropoda; class Thecostraca; order Balanomorpha; family Balanidae; genus Chirona; species Chirona hameri. Next base: position 147,405 of record JAXIVJ010001163.1, read on the forward strand.
ACTTTTTCAACCAATCCCACTTTGTCAGCCAGCGGCGGTCTATAGCTCAATATGACGTCATCAAACCAAATATTAAAAACTGAATTTTTAGAAGTTAAGTGAGGTTTTCGAGAAAACAAATATCACCATCGTTTTCAGGAGCACTTACTCCATATTTTTCACTACAACCGGCGTATATTTGACAACTTCCAGAAAGGTGAAACATTCCCTTTAAGTGTGGGTAATATTCACCCGAGGATTGTGCGCACATAGTGCGTCATGCATGTGGACCTAACCTCCGTAATGTTTACTGCAAGCTCGTGTACGTTCGGACATGCGACTTATGATGCTGCTCGTAGAGTTTATATGCCGAACAAGCTCGTCCTGTAATTCCTGTTATAGCTTCTAACCGCCGGCTTGGGATACTCCTCTAAAAATATATCCTCCATCCTCTATACCAGGCATCCTCTTAAAAAAATGCGTTCAGAATGCTACACAATTATCTCGGATCTCTACTATGCATTTCGTGTTCTCGTTTCAAGTAAAGCCACATCGTACTGTATTTCTGCTTCAAACGCTATAGGCGCATACATGCAAACGCGCTGTGTCCTGCACGTGCGGCGGTGTCGTTGCACGGCTCGGTGCTGCCGAGTGTCACGGCGGCAGTTGACCCCGGCGGTGCGCTGCTGGTCTGGACCGACAGGTACGGGTCGTCATCAGCGCCGACGTGCCTCCGAAGGAGCTCTTCACCGCCACCAAAGACATGGACGTCAACGACGACAAGAGAGCCCTGCTGGACGACCTGAAGCTGACCAACGAATCGGTATGATGCCGCCGGGAACGGGCGTGGGGTGGACGCGTGCTGGTTTGCTATGGCGCTGATGCCACTCCAGGGTGCGATGGCATTGCTAATGGCGAAGTTGTCGTGTGTGTTGGGTCATTAAGGGAACTTGATGAGTTATCGTTACGTATCAATCGTTAGCGGGGTTCTGTGCGGTAGCTGGACACAGCGATACAGTAGCGAGACGGGCCCCCGGGAGCCCGTGCATGCTGTTCTGTCCTGCCGGCCTGCCGTGTCGCTGACCGTCCCGTGCCGTGCGTGCCGACAGCTGACGGAGGCCAGCATCTTCACCGGCGAGGAGGAGCTGTTTGCGTTCGAGCGGACCGTGTCGCGGCTGGCCGAGATGCAGACGGCAGACTACTGGTCGCGCTGGGAGCAGACCGCCGGGTGATGACGGCCTGGCCTAGCCGCCGCCGCCGCCGCCGCCGCCGCCGCCGCCGCCGCCGCCGCCGCCGCCGCCGCCGCTCAGTGGGAGGGAAGGGCTACAAGAGCTTCATAGGCATCTACTATTTTTATTTATCTTAATAATTACCATCATAGGTCATTTTACATGGAAAACTTGCGAGAATCACAGGCTGGAGAATTGATGCAAGTTACCTTTTCGTGCTTTCCGCAAACTATTTAAATGTTATGGTTTTGTAGCAAGTATTGTCACTATTTCCGATGGATTATCATTGCCTGGCTCGTACGGCCTGGCACGGTGGCAGTGAAGACAGCGTAAGCGGTGATGGCGGTCCTTTAGTTCAATAACACGTCAATCGGCCACAGTGTGGCCTGCAATACACATAGCCTCGCTAGTTGTTAACGGAAGTCTGACTATGAGTTAGTTCCAGACTGTTATGGGTAAGGAGTGCTGGTGTATGTTGTATTTGGTGCATTGATGCACCACTTTGATGCGATGTGTTTATGTCTGTTGGATATCGTTGATAGGTTGTGCTGTTGAATCTGATTACATGACTTAATTTTTACGGTGTCTCGGCTTAGGTCGGTGTCTGAGAGAGAGAACCACTGTTGAAAACGAGCTCAGTAAAAAACGTGACGTGTGCCGGCGGAGTCAGCGACGTGTCAGCCGGGAGGGAGGGGAGGAGGAGGAGGAGGAGGAGGAGGAGGAGGAGGAGGAGGAGTAGGAGGAGGAGGAGGAGGAGGAGGAGGAGGAGGAGGAGGAGGAGGAGGAGGAGGAGGAGGGAGGAGAGGAGAGGAGGAGGGAGGAGGAGGAGGAGGAGGAGGAGGAGGAGGAGGAGGAGGAGGAGGAGGAGGAGGAGGAGGAGGAGGAGGAGGCAAAAACCGCCACCTCCCTTTCGAAAACGAACTTTCACAATAGCTAAAAAAACCCAATAGCGCTATCAAAGTTGCAGCTTTGAGTACCTTCTAATTCAATCTTACGTCATCTGTGCATAAAATGAAGCAATGTCGCCGTTTTTTTTTAATCTCGAAATATAGCGAATTTAGTGACTTCACTACACCACGAGTTTGACGAAGAAATCAGCTTAACTTTAACTAGACCGTACAAATGGGTGGTAAAGTGTGCTGTCCTTATGGATAAGGGTTAGGGACAAAAATGTCCTTTCTCATGAAGTACTGGGGGGGGGGGGGGGGGGGGGTCAAATGCCAGCACAAACATTAGCCATTCCGGTGCAAATTTACTAAGCGATTATTGTCCCTTTAGAAATACTGATCGTCAAAACCACTTTAGATGTATTTTATGCACTTATCACATTTATCACGTCAGTATGTATGTACAGTTGCCGGCAAATATATCGCTGCCCCCCCGGCCCCCCCCTGGTTTCAATGTAAGGAGGGGTGGGCTGAAGCCTAAGCCAACTGTGCACGCTAACAACATTCTGTCCATGTAGGCTGTACCGCATCACACCTCGGGTCGCCCGGCTCGAAGCGTGCTTACCACCGCCGAAACACGCCGCGTTATGTTTATTTAGCGTAGGCTATTTATTGTGGTGGGGCCCGAACCTCTGACGTCAATATGTATAGCGCAGGCCCGACCGCCCAGCAGGGTCACCGGGGCCGGTGGTGAGGGAGGGAGCGGG
>JAXIVJ010001164.1:0-7500 GCA_036785665.1 Chirona hameri
ACTTTGCACGTGTCACGCACGCACATTTCGCACGGGTTTGTCCGCATGTTAAACCAATGAAAAATATGCCCCCTTCTGGCGCTTGCTGTGACCAACACAGACATCGGAGCGACTTGATTTGTTTTGCAGTAGATCGTCGCAAAGCTTGAAACTGTCGTGTGTGCAAATTTCGCCGTCATCGGTGCACCCGTCTGTGCTGTGCGTGTGGCTAAAGAAATGAGGACACAAACACACATACACAGACGTCTTCTAATTCACTAAATTTGTAGCGTACGCGTGCGCGCGCGCGCGCGCGCACATGTGTGTGTGTGTGTGTGTGTGTGTGTGTGTGTGTGTGTGTGTGTGTATGTGTGTGTGTGTGTGTATGTGTGTGTGTGTGTGTGTGTGTGTGTGTGTGTGTGTGTGTGTGTGTGTGTGTGTGTGTGTGTATGTGTGTGTGTGTGTGTGTGCGTGTGTGTGTATGTGTGTGTGTGTGTATGTGTGTGTGTGTGTGTGTGTGTGTGTGTGTGTGTGTGTGTGTGTGTGTGTGTGTGTGTGTGTATGCGTGTGTGCGTGCGTGCGTGCGTGCGTGCGTGCGTGCGTGCGTGCGTGCGTACGTGCGTGCGTGCGTGCGTGCGTGCGTGCGTGCGTGCGTGCGTGCGTGCGTGCGTGCGTGCGTGCGTGCGTGCGTGCGTGCGTGCGTGCGTGCGTGCGTGCGTGCGTGCGTGCGTGTGTGCGTGTGTGCGTGCGTGCGTGCGTGCGTGCGTGCGTGCGTGCGTGCGTGCGTGCGTGCGTGCGTGCGTGTGTGCGTGTGTGCGTGTGTGCGTGTGTGCGTGTGTGCGTGTGTGCGTATGTGCGTATGTGCGTGTGTGCGTGTGTGTGTGTGTGTGCGTGTGTGCGTGTGTGCGTGTGTGCGTGTGTGTGTTGTGAGTGTGTGTGTGTGTGTGTGTGTGTGTGTGTGTGTGTGTGTGTGTGTGTGTGTGTGTGTGTGTGTGTGTGTGTGTGTGTGTGTGTGTGTGTGTGTGTGTGTATGTGTGTGTGTGTGTGTGTGTGTGTGTGTGTGTGTGTGTGTGTGTGTGTGTGTGTGTGTATGTGTATGTGTGCGTGTGTTTGTGTGTGTCCTCATTTCTTTAAGGACACACACAAGGGTCTTATGCTAGTCTGAGAGGACCTTTGCCAGACCTCGGTGGGTTCAATGCCGGTCTGAGAGGGCCTTCGGGGCACCAAAAAGCAAGACCCTCAGGGTACTGGAAGGGCACAGGGCAGCGGGCAGCGCACAAAACAGAACAGGACAGGAAAGGATGCAGGGCACTGGGCAGGGCACAGGGCAGGGCACAGGGCAGGGCACAGGGCAGGGCACAGGGCAGGGCACAGGGCAGGGCACAGGGCAGGGCACAGGGCAGGGCACAGGGCAGGGCACAGGGCAGGGCACAGGGCAGGACCAGGACAAGACGATACCGGGACAGCAAGGCGGCAAGACAGTGACACTTCGGTTTTCAAACTATGCTCGTTGTTTTTAGTTATCAGGGGCACATTTCACTTCTGGGACGCAGTGGTCCAAAATCGGAAGGGGCTGCGTCCCGACGGATGGGGGCTGCTTCCCGAAATAGGACGCAGTCAATACGTTAAAATATGCATTGGTGCCGGTGCTCGGCGCTTCCTTCGCTGTGCCGGGGGGGGGGGCGTCTAAACGCCCCTTCTAACTCGGCTCTTATGGAGAGTAGGCGGAATCCAACGGCACCTCTCGATAGCTCGTCAAGAATCATGTCTAAACTATTTAGGTCATGTTTTGGCTCAGGTCAATATTAGCCCCGTTTACATAGCAATGTCAAAATAGTGGACTGTCCACTAATTGTGGAACATCTTCCATTAACCCTATTTGTAACAGGCTCCGGGCTACCCCTATTTGTAACAGGCTCCGGGCTACCCCTATTTGTAACAGGCTCCGGGCTACCCCTATTTGTAACAGGGGGGGGGCGGATTCCGCCCCCCCCCCAGGAGATCTCGAGATCTACTCGTCCGATTTTAAAAAATGAAACGGCGTTTGGTTCCCCTCAACACGATCTACATTTCTAAAAAATAAAAAAATCTAAATTTTTGATAGGGGGGCAACAGGGGGGCAAAAACCACAAATTTTAGTGGTATTTTTGATCCAACATAGCTTTCATGTTTATCGACCGATTTGAACACAATTAATACGAATAGATAGAGATTGAATTGGAAATTGATATATAAGAGTGGCGTTTGAAAATTCAAAAATCATAGGCGTTTGCAGGTCACTCAATATGGGGGTGAAGTAAATGCGTAATAAAACATTTTTTATGTGTTTTTTTTTAAGAAATGAAATGGTATGTGATTGTGACATTAGCCAAAACAGTTAACAATCATATTTTTGCCATAGGCGGTACCAGGTTAGTGAAAAAGGGGGGTAAAATTGGAAAAAAATAATAACTGCAGACAAGTTGCTACCCAGTACTATAAATATGTTACTGATCGTAGATAGTTCCTTTTTTTGATCGTAGATAGTTCCTCCATGTTGTACTTCATCATAGGCGTATCCAGGATCCAAACTGGGGCGGCTCAATACCTTTTGATAATTATATTATCCGCTACTATGATACTAACTAGTCAACAGTGACTATTTCACTTATAACTTCAATTAACATTGCTTACCCCCCTTTTACCCTACCTGGACTCGCCTATTATCTTATAATCTTTCGTAGAGTAGCCTGTGGTGCGTGTTTTATCCGAAAACTACAGTATGTTATGTCATTGTACGCCCATGCCCCTTAGTTTCCTTGCAATAATATGACCCCCTTTCTTCCATTCCTGAGCGCGCCTCTGCAAAAAATGACTTTATTCCCTTTCCTGGCATCATATGTGCATATATAATTATAAGTTAACCGTTTATTGCGCCGTTATCGCTGGCATATCGTCATCACCAAGCCAGTCACCCCCCTTTTCATGTGCCTGAACACGCCCCTGAAACTCTATATGTAATAAATTATGCAAATAATGGAAGCAGAAGCTATCTTTTACATCTTGATAACTATAAATTCCCCTTACATTGCTCTATTTGCTTCCCGCCAAGCATTGAATACTTCCTGGAAACCCCCCCCCCCTTTTCAAGCCCCTGAAACCGCCTCTGCCATGAAATTTTAATGATATTTCATTAACATCAACTAATTTGCACTTGTTGCAATCACCGTGAACCGATGTAACTCCTTCATACTTGAGGCAGTTACGAAGAAACCGTGAAGATCGCATTTCCGTATTATCGCCAAATATCGCCTCCGAACCCACCCAAAACTGTACCCTGGAACCGCCTCTGTTCAGGTTAAGAACTCAAAATTTTGACTCCAAATGCGGTATTCAATTCTATGAAAAGTCCCAAAATTTCATGGCCCTGCTCCCAGCCGTTCTGGAGATATCTGCGAAAAACATGAGGGGGGCGGAATCCGCCCCCCCTGTTACAAATAGGGTTAACCCGCCCGGCGCTGGGGGGGGGGGGAATTTTACCCCCCCCCCCCTCCCGGATTTTCTCCATAACTTGACAACTATGACAGATATCAAAGTGAAACTTACGGTAGCTTATGGTGCATCAATTCTACGTCTTCTGCCATTTTTTTTTAATTCGTGAAAATTTGTGGCAGATAATGACGGTTTAGTGACGTCATGCCATGTCATTTTTGGTGAAAATGTTAAATGTTTGAAAAATCGTAGAAAATAGTGTGTTACTGCAAATTGCAAATAAAAGACGTCAAAAGAAGGGAAATAACATTGTCTTTGGCATGGCTATCTCAGATTTTCAAATTTTTGGGTTTTTGACCCCAAAAAAAAGAGTAAAAAAACTGATTTTTGGGGAAGAATTTCCACAAAAGTTTTTTGTTTGAAGATTTAAAAAAAACGGAAGATATATTAGAGAACCGAGTATGAAAGATGTTCAAACCCAATTTCAAAGCAATTTATTTATTTTTGACTGACTTATGGCTCTCTAAGAACAAGTAACTCATGACGTCATTTTTTTAAATTGCGTTTTTTGGCTTTTACTGACCAGATACAGACAAATAAATGCCACCACTGTATTTAGAAGACAAAACTAGTCTAGAAACATGCAATGTGTATTTAGATTAATCAATTTCAAATTTTGACCTTATTGTGACCTGACCTTGACCTGAGGACGATTATATGGTGTCAGGCTGTGAAAATGGTTGCTTCTATCGAATTATACGTGTAAAATAACCCATACAACATGTGTCGCATGGCTTTCGTAGACCTGTGACCTTGTGTGACCTGACCTGGGGTCTCCAAGATCACTCTTACACCATGTAATCCAAGATCACTCTTACACCGGAGAGCAGAGCGGAGTACCTTGACCTTTGCTTACAATTTCACTTTTACTTATGCGGGAAATGCATTATACACTCTGGAGCACTTTGTGAGATAATAGTTGCAATATAAGGCTTTGGATGGCAAGTATAGCCCCAAAAACTAAAATACTTACATTTTACATTTGACCTGACCGTGACCTGACATGTGACCTTATTTTAAGAATTTCGAGTATGCATTCGATTCTTCTCGTTGAGAGCTTGCGATCGCCGCATTGCGCGTCTCGCTGCGGTTATGGGTTCGGAAGATACGAGGGGGGGGTAAAATTTACCCCCCCCCCCCCCAGCGCCGCGCGTTCGGCTGGAGACCCCAGCGCCGCGCGGGTTAAGCTCGTTCGAGTAGATATCACCACTACACCAGACTAAGATTTGATCCAATTTGCTCAAACATGGTGTAAGAGTGATCTTGGTTCCTTTTAATTCGAAATCGTGCTTTATAAGTACTGTTAACAGCACAAACATCCAGAGCGGAGTATTTTTCCTTCCGACATTTTGACCTTCATTTGGTAGCGTAGCAGCTTTTACGAAGATTGCTACGCTTCCATATGCGCAACCGATTTACTTTTTCAGACGGCAGTTGCCGCTTTTTCGAGAATAAGAACTAGAACTGCAAGATCTCCGGAAAGTATCATACCGGTGCCATACAACAACACAACCAATAACACAATGTTCCACCAATATAACGGCGCTGTCATTAGTATTTTGTCGCACATATGTTCGCATGCCGCATAGCACATGCCGCAGGCATCTAAGAAGTGCTTGCGGTGCCTAAAAATTACCCGCTGTGTCGTGCACTGTACCGTAAAACATGCAGCTCGAAATGTGGGAGGAGCTTATTTTAGCCAAGTTAGCGGGCACTTATTATCGCGACCAGCACCTGACGTGAATTCTGTATAATACCACGGCAACAACACCATTGTCACCAGACAATATTTTGTCACCACCACGTCACCAGAGGTCGGCAAAGGTCAGATTTTCAAGTATAGAACTTATCTCCAGAAACTCTCAAATATCTCAGGAACTATGTTATCTAGGAACAAACGGAAAAAACAATCGAAAGCTCATGAAAAATGCAATCGGCATGGATGTTCTCAAATTTAAGCTAAGGTCAAAAGTTTAGGCTCCAGAGGTCCCCAAAGGTCACAATGACATTGTCTTCCAAAAAGTTGTTCGTGAGTAACTTCTTATCGGTTGAACATATAGCAATAATTTCAAAACCATCGCGTGTGTCTCGTCGAGACGCTTCGACAAATATGAATGGTGACCGGGTTAGGTTAACTTCAAAATGTGACCACAGATCAAGGTCATCATCAAGGTCAAGGTGGTTGGTCATCAAGGTCAACCTTGGTCATCAAGGTCAACCTTGGTCATCAAGGTCAAGGTGACATGTCATGTATTCGGGGCGACGCGACTCGACGAGACAAACACATTGGCGTCATTCGCACGTCTCTATCTTTATTCTATCAAAGGTTATTGGCAAAAACGTGCTGGTTACCTCAGATGACCTTAGCTGACCTTTCAGAGGTCCCTGAGCAACAATTGCACCTGGGTAATCAAGAATGAGCTTTAATAACATAGTTGTGGAATAATTGATCTGATCTAATGCACATTATCTGAATATGAAGCATTTGTATATTTTACCATTTACTTATAATGGGAGGTCACGAAATTGACCTGACCTTAGGTCACCGATATACAACAACACAAATCGAGATAAGCGAATTGTAGGTATTCATCCCCTTATGAAATCCTGTAAATTTCAAATATATTGTACAAACACTGTGGCTTCGGCACGACCACAAACAAATTTGGAGGTAAGGTGACTTGACTTGACCTGGTAACCTGATCTGAGATAACTTGAGGTCAAAACCTTCACATAATGTGGATCATTGATGCTCCAATATCTGTGTCAAATTTGGCGGCGCTGGGGGACGACGCGTTCCGCTATCCTCGAAAAACCTTATGGGGTCTGAATGCCCCCCCCCCCCCCCCCGGCACGGCGCGGGTTAAATACCTATCACATCACATCACATATATGTTCAATTACCTACTTCATACGTGTGGGAAATATTACAGCATGAGAGAAACCGAATACTATTGTGAATAAATAATTGTTCCCTCCTTTCATGTCAGCCAGCATATTCTTATTTTCACATGCTAGCATAACGCTGTCTCTGAACAAACTCCATAATTTGTGAGCTTACCCGTACCATTTGCAATCCGGAGTGGCTGCTTGTTCACTTTCTATGGCAAACCCGGAGGACTGTGCCGTGGAGAGGGACGCGCTGAGGTGCCCCCACCTGATCCTGACTGCATACAGCGGAGCTCGACACAAGACCAGCTGATTGTGGCCCGTCTCGGAGACCGTGTGGGGCACAATCGCAGCTCACGGCAGGACACCGGGACTACAGGACAGACACAGGGACAACAGCACACAGGGACAACATGACACAGGGACAACAGGACACAGGGACAACAGAACAGACACAGGGACAACATGACACAGGGACAACAGGACACATGGACAACAGAACAGACACAGGGACAACATGACACATGGACAACAGAACAGACACAGGGACAACAGGACACAGGGACAACAGAACAGACACAGGGACAACAGGGCACAGGGACAACAGAACAGACACAGGGACAACAGGACACAGGGACAACAGAACACAGGGACAACATGACACAGGGACAACAGGACACATGGACAACAGAACAGACACAGGGACAACAGGACAGACACAGGGACAACAGGACAGACATAGGGACAACAGGACACAGGAACAACAGAACAGACACAGGGACAACAGGGCACAGGGACAACAGAACAGACACAGGGACAACATGACACAGGGACAACAGGACACATGGACAACAGAACAGACACAGGGACAACAGGACAGACACAGGGACAACAGGACAGACATAGGGACAACAGGACACAGGAACAACAGAACAGACACAGGGACAACAGGGCACAGGGACAACAGAACAGACACAGGGACAACAGGACACAGGGACAACAGAACACAGGAACAACATGCCACAGGGACAACATAACACAGGGACAACAGGACACAGGAACAAAAGGACACAGGGACAACATGACACAGGGACAACAGGA